>JAAGWQ010000171.1:0-126175 GCA_013396295.1 Fusarium heterosporum | reverse complement strand
TTACCGGCCCCGGGGCCGGTAATATCAAAATTTTGCTGGACCACTATTGCGGTAGCTTACGCTCACCGGCCTGCCAAGCCACGCCTATTGACAAAGCTCGGTGTGGTTTTAGAGCAAGTTCGTTGGTGCGAATAAGCCATAAAGTCCTAAAATGTAACAATCGGCCATTAGTCGGGAGAAATACTCACAATGTTGCATTCACGCTGTCTCGTGGGGTCGTAGTCGGGAGCTTGCCGTGGATGAAGATGTTTGAATTGTGCACGTCCATTGATCGAGTTAACTTTGTTTTCTCGGTGTGAACCGCTGCGACTTAACACCCAAAGCTCTATTTTGAGGGTTATCATGACTCACTGGTCGTTTGTATTCTATCGAGATACCTATTAAGCTGAAATCAGGTTCTCCATGAATGAAACGCACATGATCAACGTGCTTTCACCCAGAGCTAGGTGTGTGGTTTTCACACACCTATCGCAAATATTCCGTTGCCAGACATTATTAAAAGAGCTTGGAAATATGAACTTGAATATTTAAATACGTTTGAACGACAGGTGCAACAATAACAATTAAATGCCCGTAAGAGACCTGCTTACCCTACATAAACATCAGCACGTGACGTAGATTCGACATGCATGACCTGCCTGCCAGGCAACACCAGAATAGGAAAGTAAGCACCTTGACGTGAGATCCATAAAAAATGTCGCCAGCAGCTGTGGCCTAATCTCAATCTCCTCGAATCGCCTTCGTGACCGATTCTAAAACCATCCCAAGTCCTTGAACGTCAGATCATCGCCAAGCTCAAATGTCCTCCTGATCCTTGCGATTTTTGTCACAGAGATACTACCCGATCTCATCACCCAGCGCGGCGCAAGGCACGCGTGCGCATCACTTTCTGTGTGACACAATGGCAGAATCGCGTTCATCTCCAAGCCCTGGCGCGCATAATGATCAGGATGCCACTGAGGCAACACCGCTCTTGATCGGTGGTGGTCTGCTCGCCCCGGATGCCGATACCGAAGCCTCTACGCTCATCGGCACCGCATCGCCAGGCGCCACTTCCGGGTCCGTGTCCGGAGACTACGGAGCAGTCGGCGCCTCCGGCGATGGCACCGCGGACGCGATAACGACCGCAGAAGGTCCAAAGCCGGCGTCCAAGCCCATGCCGAAGCTCCAGATTCTGCTGCTCTGCTACGCGCGGGTCATAGAGCCCATCGCCTTCTTTTCCATCTTCCCTTTTATTGCGCAGATGGTTGAGAAGAACGGCCACGTCCCTAGGACTGATGTTGGCTTCTACAGTGGCCTCATCGAGTCTCTCTTTTCGCTTACGCAGATGCTGGTCCTCCTTAGTTGGAGTAGACTGTCTGATCGTATCGGTCGTAAGCCTGTGCTTATCATCACCCTGCTTGGCACTGCTATTGGCCCCGTTCTGTTCGGCATGTCCAAGACAATTGGGCAGATGATTGTCTTTAGATGCCTGGCGGGTGTATTTTCTGGTTCTGGTCTTGTCATCAGAACTATGATATCTGAACTAAGTACCCCTGAGACGCAGGCAAGGGCTTTCAGCTGGTTTGCTTTTGGAGGAAATGTGGGAATCTTCCTGGGCCCCATCATCGGTGGTGCTCTCGCAGACCCGGCCCATCAGTTCCCAAATGCATTCGGACACGTCCAGTTCTTCATCGACTACCCCTACGCACTGCAGGGCTTTGTTGTTGGTGCTTTCAGCTCTACTGGTTGCATAACTAGCATTCTGTTTCTTAAGGAAACGAAAAAGGATAAAGATTCGCACCGTCATAGCGTGGAGTTGCCTTCCCGGTCGATGTTTGAGATCATCAAGTCTCCAGATGTAGCCATTGCGCTTTGGGCCTACGGACATGTCATGTTCTTGGCCTTTGCCTTCACAGCTATCCTCCCAGTGGCTCTCTACATGCAAGTTGAATACGGCGGCACGGCATTTAGCTCATTCGAGATCGCCGTGTATATGGCCATACAGGGTGCCAGCCAGGCCATATGGCTGGTTGTGGCTTTCCCCATCCTTCATCGCCGCATTGGCACTCGTGGCGTCATGAAGATCTGCGGATTCGCATACCCCTGGTTCTTCCTTGGGTTCATCATACTGAATCTACTCTTACGTGCAGACACGCATGCTACTAGGGTCGTCTTCTGGATCTTAGGGGGGGTGGTGACCGTCGTTGGACCTGGTGTTTCCATGGCCTTTACCGGTGTTCAGCTAGCCGTGAACGATGCTGCGCCTGATCCCCATGTTGTGGGTACCCTGAACGCTCTAGCCATGAGCTTTGCGAGTGCCATCAGAGCTGTTGTACCAGGTGCTGCGACAGCTATCTATTCCATAGGTGTTCGAGGCCAGATCCTATATGGCCACCTGGCGTGGGTGATACTCATCCCGATTGCTATGGCATTTACTGTAGTTTGCTTGTACATTCCTGAGGGGAAGCGGACGTCCAAGAATAACGACGAGGAGAATGAGGACCAATCTTGAGAACAACATTGCTCAGTACCTTAGCTGATGACAAGCCGAGGGTTCGTATAAAGCATAGCGGTGTAGTATTTTGCTTTCATCGATCAGGAATTGTTTGGTCTGTTGCACGTAGTTGTCTAGCGTTCGGGCGTCCCAGGTTATTCTAGAATTTGTGTATGAAAATATAGGGACTAATTAGAGTCCGTAAAAGGTAAACAATATACCTCGGGGGTCTTAGAACATGGGCCTGTATAGAAGCATCAGGTTGACCAAAGAGTTAGGCCTATATCATCTTTAGCATTTGGGCATTTCATTATTCGTAGGACTAGATATACTTTGGATCGAATCCTGAGCAATGGAATAGTCTTATTTTTAACTTTATTTGCTTAGCAGTTCTGTTTCTACTATATCTGTTTACTCTAGTCTATTTTGAATCCATGTCATTAACAAAGCTCATCCTTTTCCCTGTTTTATCCGTGACCAAATCCCGAAATTATCTCATTTTGACGTGTTTGTACATAAAGAAATCACCAAACGGGTGTCTGAAGCTGCTTAGACACAAGTTTCTACTCGTACTCGATCGAGAAAACGGGCGAATATGCCTCGTCCCAATCATCCTTCTCCTTCTCATCTCCAAAAATCCTCAGTGCTCTGTACCGTACAACATACTGCCCTGCAGGTGCAAAGGTCCCGTCCGCAAGTTCACCAGTGAAGGCATTCGAGTTAGCACCCATGGGGTTCCACAACAGGGGAAAGCCGACAGGCTCGCCAATAACACGCGGCTTCTTTGAAGCAGATGGCTTTTCGGTGGTGACGGGCATGATCTCGGCGTGGAGCTTTGCTGAGCCGAGGGCGAAAAACCACGTTAGGCCGGGAAGCTTGTCGGTCTGGTTGTTGGCGGTGCCGGGCTTGGGGAGGGTCCAGCTTGAGTTGGCTGCTAAAGGAAAGCGGTTTTCATCGGTTGAGTCTGCAATCCATACATCGTTGGGTCCAAGGACCTTGGAGTCGTGGAGCGAACCGCTGAGGCCTTGGTAGGGAATCGACAGGGAAGTGCCGTCAGTGCCGTTGATGGCGACGTAGCCGGACCAGACGGGGAGGCGTGTTGCGTTAAGTCCCTTGGGGGGAGTGGCAAGGACTTCTATCACGACACTCTCGCCTGCGTCAATGGAGACCTTTGACTCGCTGAACTTGACACTGGCTTGCTCCTTTGCAAAGTCGTTGGGGAAGCTGCCGGGGTAAATCGTATTCTCGACGAGGGTGAACATGGTGACGGCGGGGACGTGGGAGATTTTTAGGTCAACCTGTTTCTTTCCTGTGTTCTTGAGAGTAAAGTTGAGCGACTCGCGGAAGTTATCTGTGTCGTTGAAAGAGAGGCTAGAAGGGGAGAGTAGAACCTTTGCATGGGCGGCATCGTGGGCCTGCAAGATGCCGCCACCTTGCTGAGGAACAGGAGCGAGAAAATCGTAAAAGGCTTTGCCATCGTTGAAGAGCTGCGGCTTCGCGCTGGCGGAGAGGAGATTCTCGATGAGGGCGGGATTGAGGGATCCTCGGACTTCAGCAATGAGGGCGAAGATGCCAGCTACCAAAGGTGAAGCCATCGACGTCCCGGAGAGGACAGCATAGCTACCCATACTACGGGGGTAGGTAGAGAGAATCTTGCCACCAGGAGCTCCAAATTGGGGTTTCACATCCATTTCCCAGGTTGGACCCCAGGAGGAAAAGGCACTGACAGCACCACCCGTGATGTTGTTGAGGGCTTGGTTGAGGATGACACCGCCGTTGCTACCATCCGCCATGCTCAAGACAATCTTCTTCTTGCTCTTGAGAGCCTGGATCCAGTCTTTGCCCTGCGTAGGGGACACGATACTCGCAGCCTTGACGCCATCGACAGTCGAGACATCGAAAGGCGAGAGGTCTTCCTTGTTGCTGTAGAACATGATGTACTTTGCCCCGGCCTTTACAGCGTTGGAAGCTTTGGCATTGAATGTGCACGAACCTCGTCGGAGGAGAACAATGTACTTGCTCAGATCGGGTGTGTTCTTGGGAAACTCATCACAGCCGTCGTCAGCAACTGTAGTATCGTAGTTGAGTGCCCAGAGAGGAAGCTTGACACCCTTCCAGGCGCCAGGCTTGCCAGTCAGATGCCCAAACTCGCGCTCAGGTCCTCCACCGACACTGTACTTCGACTCATTTAGCAACGAGAGGGACTTAGTATTATCAAAAGAACCAACAGAAGTAACTCCTTTCCCGTTGCTCGCCGTACTGGTGTAAAACATTCCAGAAGCACCACCATTACCGGCAGCCAGAACGCAGGGAACGCCTTGAGCGACGATGCGAGAAACGGCAACAGCCCAAGGATCCTCGGACCAACCGGAAGGACCACCGATGGAGGCAGAGATGATATCAGCACCATCCTCAAAGGCCTGGTTAAAGGCGGCAATTAGCACGTCGTTTCCAGCCTCGCCACTGCAGCCGAAAGCGCGGTATGCTCCGATGGTGACTCCTGGCGCAGCTCCAGTGAAGCCCATGGAGTTCTTTTGCGCGGCAAGGATACCGGCGACGTGGGTGCCGTGGCCGGCGCAGTCCATAGGGTCGTCGTCGGGCTTGGCCTTGTTGAAGCCATCGTAGTCGTCACCGACGAGATCAGCGCCAAAGGAGACGAGACACTTGGGACCAAAGCAACCTCCAAGCGCGGGATGTGTATAATCGACCTGCAAGATATCGTTAGCTGTGTAATAGTGGAAGTGTGCAAAGTTGGCTTACACCACTGTCAACGAGGGCAACCTTGAGACCCTTGCCAGTAACGCCTTCTTCTCTGAGCTTATCAATTTGTGTCATAACATGAGGCGAAAAAGTGTCATTTTTCAGATCTCTTTCTTCAAATCCTCGTTTCTTGATAGCTGCGTACTCCATCCCCGGCGTGCCCGTCCAATGTACATCTGGCTTGGGAATACTATACACCTGTACGGGCCATCGTTTCCTGATACCAGGCAGCATGGCCATCTTTGAAGAGATATCCTCGGCATTGTCGATATCGTTGATTTGGATCGAAGCACCCTTGAACAGTTTGTAGTTGTATTGCATGCGAGTCTTGCCTTCTGTTGAGGCCTTTGCGAAGAAGTCGGCACAGTCCTGGGATATAGTCAGCTCTGGTCGGAAACGCTCAGAAATAGACACACACATGATCTTCTTCAAACTCGAAAATATAAGCACCCGGTAGCCGGCTACGACCTTTTTGAACATCAAGCTTATCAAAGTCGACGGCGTTGACCGCCGCAGCGAACAGGGCTGCAACCACACTCAAGCGAACCATGGCGAGGTAGGAATTGAAAAAACACCAAACTACGTCGTCCCCGTATTCACGAAGACTCACCAGAGATACGAGAAAGGAAGAGAGAAAAGAACAGGAGACGATGGAGGGCTAAACGAGAGAGCCTGGGGTAGGACCAGTGTGGACATGAGTAGGATACCGGTCAGAACGGGCTATTATACCATCATCGTCATGGTCATGGCAGGACCCATATGCCAGTCACTATCAGGACATGGACTGGACGGGAGAGTGGGTTTCTGCGGGATAGCGGGCTTTTGCTTTTGGGGATGTGCACACACACAAGATTGCAGGGCTAACAGGTCAATCCTTGGGACGACGGAGCGGATAAGAAGACGGAAGATGTACTTGAAACATTGTCTCGAATAGTCTGGACCAGATTGTTTCGCTGGTACGAAAGCCTTGGAAAGGAGATGAACAGGCCAGGATATGGACATGGACATGGAGCAGGCCATCAACATGAGATCGACAGGCACCGCACAGATGCCTTGGTGATGCTGTTGTTGCTGAGCAGACTCGCCCAGGATCAGTCGCTAAACATAGCTCATCCGCTGAATGATGGAGCCCAATTGCGCGTACATGCATACAACAACATGGATGCATGTGAAGGTGCAGTAGGTGCAGTGTTAGTTTATACTCCAGATAGGGTTTGTATTATTGTTATCAGAGTCGGAATTTAGTGCACTAAAAACTCTTTGAATGAAAACACTGTGGAGTAACTTATTACCAGGATGATCAAACACTGAAACTGCTCATTAATCTGACTTCATCCTTTCTTCCTCTTCCTCTTCCTTCTGCGCATCACAATCTGCCCCACGATCAACAGGAGAAACCATGCCCACCATCCTTGTTCCAAGTTTAGACCACTAGTGCAACGCCATGCATAACCAGATATCAGGAATAAGATCCATTCGACATTCCACAAACACCAAAAAAACCAAATCTCTTCATTCTTTCGCTCTAGATATGCACCAAGTCCCGTGTTGCACAAACCTGAACCTCGTATTTCCAGCCGAAACTGGTCCGCTAGCCCTGTACACGTAGCTAACAGGCCCCACGACATGCAGGGCGGGATAAAAGTGTGCTGCTTTTTTAGAATCTTGCTATCAATACAGTATGTATCAATGGCGTGTTGGCGACATGTGGCAATATATGACGTTTAGACCGTTTGTATGTACAAGCTACCTAATTCCCGCCGGTACGTCAATAATGTATACCCGGCTTGAGTGTCTGGCGTTACAGAATACAAGACAAAACACTACGTTTTTGGCACAATAAAAGTCTATTGTGTAACAGGCAAACGCCGTTACAGCTCTCGTGTGCCTGCATGTGCGTTACCGAGTTTAACCTCCACCAACACGACTCTGTGTGAGGGTACTCCATCAACTTTTAACTTTTCACGAGGTTCCGCAGCATTAACCAAATGCAGAGCTCACAGAGGCTGAGAGACATGGACGACAGAGCATGGTTCTTATCTTATCATCAGGTCGGTGTGTTGGCGGGACACCGATCCAGCGGAAGAACCTTATCCCGCGAGATCAAAATCGACGGCTGGGCTTTGGGTTCCGTCACCGGGGAGAACTGGGACTGTGTCATGCCCTGCGCCTGATTGGCCCGTTAAGAAATGTCCAGAGGGAAGAACCAAAGAAGAATGAGAAAATCAGATAACTTATAGTATAATTACTACTTAAACCCTGAATGAAATACTTTAACTTTAATTCTTTTTGTCAATCTGTCACTCGTGATGCATAATTGATACCATACCATTATATCCCAGTATCATATCTTCATACAATCTATACACATCAAAAAGTCGACCTTCCAGTCGACATGCAAGCCACAGATCTTTCAACAAAAGAGCAACCAAATGCTCACGACACCGAAAACAACATCCCACCTGCCAAAGACTCCAGCAAGGAGAATGTCTCGGCATTCAAGTCGCTCGGCTGGCTCGACCGCTTCCTCGCAGTATGGATTCTCCTCGCCATGATCATCGGCATTATACTTGGCAACTTCGTCCCTTCGACCGGTCCAGCTTTGGAGAAGGGGAAGTTTGTTGGGGTATCGGTACCAATAGGTAAGAAATCAATAAACAAAACGCTTCCATTGGAATTGACCAGTCATCGCTGATTCGCGTTCCTAGCTGTTGGTCTGCTCGTCATGATGTACCCAATCCTTTGCAAAGTCCGTTATGAGAGTCTCCACGAGATTTTCTCCCAGCGCGATGTTTGGAAGCAGATACTCTTTAGTGTATTCATCAACTGGATCGTTGCACCCTTCTTGATGGTAACTAGCCCCTCCTTTCTATTTATTGTAATATGCTAACACCCACCAGCTGGGCCTGGCATGGGCGTTCCTCCCAGACAAACCTGAGCTCCGCATCGGCCTCATCCTTGTAGGTCTTGCGCGATGTATCGCCATGGTATTGATCTGGAACGGCCTTGCTGGTGGCGATGGCGAATATTGCGCTATCCTCGTGGCTATAAACTCCATTCTACAGATGGCCCTCTATGCGCCTATGTCTGTTTTCTTTATTCGAGTCATCAGTGGAGAAGAAGGTTCTCTTGATGTGTCGTATTCAACAGTAGCCACCAGTGTAGCCGTATTTCTTGGCATCCCGCTTGCCGCCGCCATCGTCACTCGTTTCTCCCTGCGCAAGATGGCCGGGGCCAAATGGTACGATCGAGTCTTTTTGCGCATCGTTTCTCCTTGGTCACTCATCGGCCTTTTGTACACCATCCTCATCCTCTTCGCCTCGCAGGGCCATCAGGTAGTCCATCAGATTGTGTCGGTGGTGCGTGTCGCCGCACCCCTCATAGTCTACTTCATCATCATCTTTTTTGCGACGCTTCTGATATCCCAGCGCGCTGGGTTTGGGTACCCACTCTCGACAACACAGAGCTTCACAGCCGCGAGCAATAATTTTGAGCTTGCCATTGCGGTGGCTATCACCACGTACGGACCAAGCAGTGACCAGGCACTGGCGGCAACAGTCGGGCCACTGATCGAGGTGCCGGTGCTTTTGGGGTTGGTGTATCTCCTTCGTTGGGTCTCGGACAGATGGAACTGGAGGGTCTGAGAGAACAGCAAAATTAAATAGTAGTGCTTAGTATCATGTCATCTCGTCCATCAAATTGAGCAAATCCGTATTCCGGACCATACAGTCATCGTTGTTGGCACATCCGAGAGAAACTCGAGCGTGACTGACGTCTGAATGACCTCGGATCTGAGCAAGAATCGTAGCAGCCTCCATGCAGTGAATTTTGTCCGGAGATCTCTCCCTTGCTTCTTGCTGTTGTGGCTGATACTGAGATTGTGGCTGCGGTTGGGGTTGAGGTCTGGGGCAACAGCCTGACTCTTCTGTGCAAGACGTGACGGTTGTAGCAGGTGTCGGTGGCGAATACATTTTGGGCTGGAATGAGACAGGAGGATTACTGTTTTCCCGAAGAGAACCATACGCTTGAGATGGGGGTTGAGAGCACTGCATAGGTCTCGAAGCGACGGCAACAGGCGACGCAGTACAGGACGGTGTCGAAACGGGCGTAAAAGACGACGCTCCTGTTTTAACAACCGTATTATCCTCGCGCTTCGCAGCCTCGACATAACCCTGGACTTCCTCGACAGACACGCCCTTTGCAGCAAGAAGATTCCTCAGAGCAGCATTCTCGCCAGCAACAGCCCTAGCTACACGCTGCATCTCCAGCGTAGCATGTGCATCGCGACGCTCATACTCACGCACTCGAGCCTGAAGATCGTCGACCAGCTCACGCTGGCGAGCGCGAGAGCGGCGCTGGTTCTCACGGTTGAGAGCGAGGGACTCTGGGGTTCGAGTCTGAGTTATGTAAGCTTTCTGACGGATGTACCGGGTTGATGTTTTCTTCGTACCTTGCGCGGCATGACGAGATCGTATGACGATGGCCTATCTTATCAATTGGGAAGAGGTGCGATGGGAAGGGGTAAATCTCCGCGTTGTGGACATGGGTCGAATGGGTTGAAAAAGATTCTGTCGCAAAAGAGAGTTGCACGTTGCGCATCAGTGGTTTTTGGTTCCACCAGAATCCAGTATCTAAGACAAACTGGGTAGGTTCAGCCACTTTGGCTAAGCTTCTCACTTGCGACTCTTCTCAATTCAGTACCTAGATCACAAATCAATGTATTTGAAAATACCATTGATCAATTGTTAATAGATCGTATCGAATCGTATATCATTGACAACCCCATCCTTTGACATCTCCCACTAACCGGGGATGTTGGATTACAAACCCCTCCACACTTTTTCGCTTTGCCCAATGGAGAACCCGCATCATCGGCCGACAAACTCCACCATCTTTCATCTATCGTCATAAATTTCTCCAATCCATTGGTGCCTTCAGTTCTCGACAGCAAAACTGATCAATCGCACTCCAACTCCTACCTCCAAACTCCAGTCACCATGATCTGCAGCACCTGCCGTCGCGCAGCAATGCGCTCTGCTCGTCTCCCTCTGCGCACCCTCGTCCGCGCTCCTACAAGCATCGCCCGCCCGGCACAAGCACCTACCGCATCCACAACGCCTCGACGTCTTCTCTCGACTACCGCTCCCCGATTCTCCGTTGCCGAAGAGCCCGATCTACCTTCCATGAGCCCCGCCGAATCAGCCATCGCCGAGATCCTCTCCGAGAAGCTGTCGCCTACCGAATTGCTCGTTCAGGATGTCTCGGGTGGATGTGGGAGCATGTATGCCATTGACATTACCTCTCCTGTCTTCAAGGGACAAACAATTCTCAAGCAACAGCGCATGGTCAATGCTGCTCTTGGTGATCTCGTCAAGGGCTGGCACGGTGTTCAGATCAGAACCAAGGTTCCTCCCCAAGTTTAAGTTGAAGGAAGAGCCAGTGAGTCACATGGTTATGTGTCTCGATTTTTAAAGCGGAGTAAATCGATGGACAGTCGGCTAGAGAACATGATTGTATGACTACGAACCCGGGGACAAAGGACTAGAACTCAAGACTTCATGATCGGGAGGGGGCTACAACTCCGTAATTATAAAGAATCCTGAGCCTGCTCGAGCTTGACAGAGCAACATGGATTAGCTGTATGTCATATAGACAGGCTGTGTACAAAAGAAAAATTCAATAGCCATGAGCAACGTCGTTCGCCAGCAGGCAAGAAAGAACAATAATCCAAATTGGTTGAACTCATCAAATCACTGTAGCAATTCTCTAAGAGCAGAAAGAATAAGTTGAACGGGTATATTATAACTTTTCATGTTCTCATCTAATGCGCCAACAGTCAAGATAAAACTTGACGTCCCAATATCCCATGTCTCTCCTTTAGTTCCGTTCGGAAACTCTGCCTCCTGCTTTAAGCTTACATTCTGTTCTCTGATTAGTAAATTGTAATTAAGGTAGGGCATAGATAATACATACCGCTCAACGGGTGTAAGGCCAAGCAGGCTCATACCGTTGTGGAGCACAATTCGGGCGGCATCGTACAGACCCATACGAGCCTTCATGAGTTCTCGCTCGCTGCCGACGATTCGGAGGTGGTCGTAGCTAGAGCTGAGAACGTGAGTCATCTTGAAGAGATATGTCAAGATGGTGGTGGGCTCAAGGGTCTTGAGGGTGTTCTGGACAACATCGGGCCACTGGCTGAGAAGTCGGACAAGATCAGAAGCGTGCTTCTCGGTCAAAAGACTCAAGTCGGCGGTCGCCAACTCATCGTCAGTAAGCTCGGCTCGTCGGCGGATAGAGCATAGACGAGCGTGAGCATACTGCAGGTAAGGACCAGTGTCGCCCTCGAAAGAGGTCATAACGTCCATATCGAACTTATAGTTATTGATTCTAGTACTGTTAGTGACTTGGTTCTTAGCAGAGCAATCAGAAATACGTACCGCTTGCCAGACATGTCCTGGACCATAACACTGCTGATACCGAGGATATCGGCAACAGCCTCGGGGTTCTCGACCTGCGCATACTTGGTCTCGTTCTTCTTCATGACTTCGTGCATCTTGTCGGCGACATCGCGGAGAATGTCGTCAAGGAACTTGACAGTGCCCTTTCGGGTGCTCATACCAAGGACCATTCCGAAGTTGATGTGCTGGCACTTCTTGGCAATATCCTCATGTCCCATGAGTTCAATCGTCTTGAAGAGCTGCTTCAAGTGGAGATCTTGTTGGGAAGCAACAACGTAGATCATGTGATCAAACTTGTACTTGTCTTGTCGGTTGAGAAGCTCGCTGATATCTCGGGTGAGGTACAGAGCAGTACCATCCTTCTTGCGGAGAATGACCTTCTCAAGACTCTTACCGGGCTTGCCAGCGACGTGCTTGGAGAAGTCAATCAGGACAGCGCCGTTAGCGTCCTCAGTGAGTCCCTTCTCAGAAAGAACCTTGGCAGCCTTCTCCATATCCTCCTCGGGGACCTGAGACTCTCCCGAGTACTCGTCGTATTCAATGTTGAGGCGAGCATAGGTTTTCTTGTATCGAACAATGCTGAGGTCTCGGAATCGTCGCCACAGATCGACAGCAGCTTGATCACCATCTGTCATTCGTCGGAAGTACTTTCGGGCCTGCTCGTCAAGAGACTCGGCCTCAAGCGCGGAAACATCCTCTCCACGTCCCTTCTTCTCGGCAATCTGTTCCTTCTCGGTGGACATCTCGTTATTGATTCGGACATAGAGGTTGAAAAGATGGTTGATAGGATCGGCCTTCAAGGCTTCCTCATCACCCCACTTCTCCCAGGCCAGAGCCAGCAGACCGTACTGCTTACCCCAATCGCCCAGATAGTTCATTCGAGTAACCTCCCAGCCAGCGTTCTCGTACAAACTGGCGATGAAACCACCGATGATGGTACTTCGCAGGTGGCCAGCGTGGAAAGGCTTGGCAATGTTGGGGGAGGAGAACTCGACAATCATGCGCTTCTTGCCAGAGTTGGGGTCGGTGGGATCTCGAAGACCATTGTAAGGGCTCTTGCCGTAGCTCTTGGCTTGCCCTCGGATCGTAGGGATCAGCATGCTAGTAAGCTTGCCAGGCTTGAAGAAGAAAGAAATGAAGGGGCCGGCAGCAGTGGGCTTCTCGATAAGAGGGGACTCGGGGAACTAAATCATTGTCAGCCATGCTTCAAATATTGTCAATTGCATGCGACTCACCTTTGCGCACCACTCCTCAGCAAGCTCCTGAGGCTTCTTGCCCTTCACTCGGAGGGCGGGGACAGCAAGAATAGCATCGCCCTTGTCAAGAGTCTGAGTCCACTGGATGGCGGGGTAGATAATCTTGGGGTCAACACCAGTGATGGGCGCCAGAAGGCTTGTGATGTGAGATCGGTAAATGTCGACGGGGTTGGTGTCAGGATGGCATCCAGGGAAAGACTCGACACCGTCGATGCCGAGCTGCTGGAGCTGTTGGGCGAGAGCGTTACCGTCGGTCGCCATGGTGCGTATATGTCCAAAGATGGAGGGGTACTTGTGGGCAAGATAAGGTGATTGCTTTCGAGTTCGACGATTCGACAGTAGTGAAAGGGTGCTTGTTTGAATCAAAGACCGTCGCAAAGGCGAAGAGGAGGTAGATATAGAACAAGAAGTAGAAGAAGAAAAAAGGGTGGAGGGAGTGAAGCGCCGCGCGAGCATCAATGGCGATTCAGATTGTGACTCAAGTGGGCTCAAGGGTTAACAAAAAAAAAGGCTTTGACTCTTTCTTGCATAAGGCAGACTGCGGGTCAATTCGCTACAGAGCTTGAAATCGCGGGGCACGGCTGCCCTGAAATTCCGGTCCCGGCCTGTTTCTGCCCCTCCAAATCAGACCGAGCATGATAAGATACAGAGGTCTATTACAATTTCAGTCGTGAGAAACGGCGTAAGACTCACAATGGCCGACAACGGGAGCGTTCATTAATCATGAGAGCTCACCACATGTGTCATGAGATGTCAGCATGGGATGAAAATGGACTCGTCTGACATGTAATAAATTATATAAAAGATTTGAGGCCAATTTGTATTGTGAAGATCGAACAGAACTATACCGCTATTGCTAACCACTTAAAAACCAATGATATCTACCAGACCAACACACCCCAACAAGAAGAAGCCATTTCGGGGACTTCGAAAGCAAACCATGCCAGATTAATGAATAACCAAAACTAAAACAGTCGAAATTTTTATGCGCCGTGGTTGTGGGTCAACTCCCTCCAGAAGCCCATTCAACATGCATTACTGAGGGTATACGAAGCCAAAGATCAGACATTGTGATCACCAGGGTTGATCTTCATGTCGTTGGTGCCGAACTTGCCACCGTTCTGCTTCTTGCGGGCAATCTCCTTGCGCCACTCAAACATGGTGCTAGGCTTGTCCTTGATTGTCTGTCGGAGCTTCTCGTCGCTGCGCTTCATCCAGGCATTGGACGAGGCAGTGCTGACGGGGTACAAAGGCATGCTATTGTGGCTTAGGAGGAATGCATCGGGCTCGCGCTTATCATGAGACGCAATAACATCCAAATCAGCAGCAATCTGGTCGCAGTAGATCTCCAGGGGAAGATCGTTGACATCTTGTCCGAATGGGTTCTCAATCTCCTGGCCGATAAAGAGAAGTCCGAAAATAATATAAGCGGCGACAATGGAAGCTGGGATGGTGATCCACTCGAGTGTAGCGACAAGCTGGAAGGGGAGGACAAAGACGTAGATGAAGGTGATCTGACTGATGGCAATGGTATAAGCGATGGGGAGCGGGGTGTTGAGAACTCGATCACAGCCAGTCATGCAGTCATTCATCATAGTGAGGTGGTTGTAAGCAAGAGTCTGCTGCATGGGGATATCAAGCTGTCCTTGTGCGACCATGCGGTCCAGAGTGATGGCGAGGTGGTTGAGGATTTCCAGAGGAAGATTACCCAGAGGTCTGTCGGTCTTCTTAAGAGCCTTTCGGGGGTTGCTTTGGGCGAAAGACACACCCAGGTACTCTCCGACAGCTTTGAAAACGTTCTTCTTCTTAATAGTAGGGGCATCGGGGTCGGCGATGGTGGCCTCCTTGGCGAAGGTGTTGAGATGGCCGATGAGGTGCTCCAGGTCAGGATAAGCACTGTAGGGCTCGAATCGCAAAGCGTGTTTGAGGGAAACTGAGAACGCAACAATAAGATTCATGGCGCCAATCTTCTTGAGGATAGTTTCGCGGGGGTCTTGATCTGGGACGTCTTTGGCATGAATCCAAAAGACACGGCCAAGTGTCTGGGACGCCATGGTGAGCATGCCCCAGTACCGACGGCCTTCAGCATAACGCTCGTACGCGGTTGAGGATCGGAATGAAAGACTCAAACCGACGACAAAACCCAGAATGGTGAGCAGGACTGAGTTAACAGCAAGAGACCAGACCTTCATAGAGATAACTGTAATGGCAGTTGACCAAGCAGCAATCGCAAGCAGGGGGATGATAAGCTTGGGCATGATGGAGCCGTGCATCTGCATGACAAGAGGCCATTTCGAATGCTTCTGAATATCACGAGGACCGGTGAAGTAATCGTCGAGATCGAGAGAAGTCTGCTTGCGGAAGAGGGCCGGGTTGACGCCTACTGAGGGAGAAGGGGGAGAGCGAACATTGTCGAGGGGGATTTCGAGGCTGTGCAGACGCTTCTGGTCAGAAGCATCACTGCTTTGGAGACGCGTGGGATCATTAGTTGGTGACTGAGGTTTCTCTGTGAAAGAACTTGTGTCAATAGTCGGTCGGTTGACGGCCGTAGAGTGTGTGGCGGCAGAGGTGGCAGAATAGCTGTCGCCCATGATGCCGGTGAAGGTGTTCGATGTCGATGTAGTTCACGTTTGAGAGAATGGGGATCCTGCCAGCAGGCGTGAAAGAGTAGAGACGGGATCTAAATCTCGTTCTAGTGAGAGTATGAAAGAGATCAAGGCGAGATGACAGTAAAGAGAGAGATACTCGAGCAGAACTAGCAAGAGTAGATAATGTAGTGACAAACGAAGGTAGGAAGAGATCAGACGAAGAAAAGGCACCAACGGGGGCTTGATGTATTATATTACAGAATGAATCAGAGGAATAGGATGGAGGAAGTGGATGCTCCTGGCTTCATATGGAAATTGAAGCTCATAAGGAGCAGACAACAAAGGCTATTGGATGGGAGAGCCAAGTGGAGGTGGTCTCAATGCCGCCGCCATTCAGGAACGCTTACACGCCAGGCCCCCAGAAGTCTAACCCCTGTAACGCCCAGGCGTTGCGTACCACGATTGGCCGCTCTCCACCACACCCGGCCGCGCCGCCTCGTTCTGGAGACTGAGTTTTTGTGGTCTCAGCGGCAGGGCCCGCCTGGGCAAAAGGCTTCGAGCCCACTGGTGTAAGTCCTGTTCGTACTGTGCCGTCGTTGTACTCAACTCCTTGGCTCCACAGCGAAGCATGCTGTCAGCGCCAGCGCGCTCATGCCTGGTCGAGGCCTTACACACAACTGGATCTCTGAAACGAACCTTGCGCCTTCTAATGCACGCTATGCTTTTTGTTTTCTTCGCGGCGGCTGTGAATCAACGGACTCATGGCGATCATTCTTGGTGAACACAATTCGTCATAAAGGTTCGGACTCGTTGTTTTGATCGCCGAGAGACGGAACCTCCTTGCTTTTGATTTAAACTCAAACAACTATGTCTACGTGTGAGACACAAGCACATGAGCGTAACGCTGCATAAGGTGATACATACACACAGTTCATAACAGGCAATGCAAGAGATGATCGAAAGTTCTGGGGTTTGGCGAGTTGCAGGGTATCGAGCTTGGCCATTCTCGATCAGGAGACAGAAATACTGTGACAACTCCTTCAGCGAAGGATGCACCTTACCTAACCTAAGGCTTTTTTCCCTCTTTCACAGCCCCCTAGACTGTCTATGATGGACATGCATGCGAGTTTCAGGGGGCCAAAACCTAATTGGAGCCCTGAGACCTTATTCGTACTTCCATTTACAACGTCTTGTCTTGACTGCTCAGAAATTTCCCTGTCCTCTAGAATCCAGGGGCGCCTGAAGCGAAGTCATGTCATTCAACGCATACTTTTAAAATGACTCTCGCCTAAATCTTTATTGGTTGTTTTATAAAAGGAGGTCCGTGACGTGGACGAGAATCCACGATCGGTGACAAACCCTATCCCTTGCGAAACAATGGGTCCTTTGAACCAGAGAGAAAATAGGTTGCACAGCCCCGTTGGTTGTCGAACAAGAGACGGACCCAATTAGAGTGTACGTTGAACGACACTTATGGTTGACGGGCTCCTGTTGTCCACCGAACTAGGGAGACAACGGTGGACTTAGGCTCGTAACCAAAGTTCTCGTGGCTCCGCTGGGATACTGCTAGCCGTCTAATTTTATACACGTCCCGTCCGTCAGTCACTACAGGCAGGTAGTGAAGTTAAGCTTCCAACCACTGCCTTTGTTTGCGTATCAAAGAAACATTGTTATCCACTGGCATCTCGATATCGATATATGATTTCATGTACTCCTTTCTTTGATCAATTCCACGCTTTACCACTCCATCCATCTCACACAGTGTCCTCCACAGTCCGACGACCCTTGCGGGCCAATCTCTGAAGAAATCTCCAGTGTCTCCACTGCGGGATACGCGTTGGACTAGAGTACCAAGCTTTTCGCTGGTTGTTGATCGGTTCTGATAGTTTATTTGGGGCGATCCAGCCGAGTTCATCCTCTGACTTGGCTTTTTTGTAAAGTTTGTTGCCATTCGCGTCGATGCAAGTAAGACTCTTCACGTCCCACAACATCCACAACCAAATGCACCTAAGCCTTGGCTAGTGTCTATCCAAGAAAAATTCATCGGCATGATGTCTTTTTTTGGGTTATAATTCTTGAGCTGAAGGCGACTGCAGCTTTCACTACCACATTCGAGAAGCAGCCAGCCGATTAAGGATATGGGAAGATCATTTTAGGTGCTGCATCAATTGTCCGTACAGCACTAAGATTACTATGTATATACGTCGTCTAATCTAAACTGGACAAGCTTTTTCCGTGAGTCAACCCCGACATGAAGCGACACCAGGACAGCCAGGAGTCCATGACCCATGTTTTAATTCCAGACTTTATTAAGCAAGGATCGTGGCATGGATATCCATTGGATCGGATTCATGCCTTGCCAATGTGCGGTCAATAACGAGCTGAACTGTACGGAGTAAAAAGACTAGCCCAGCTGTGATCCATCACCCTTCCATGGATATTAGCCACGGTGATAATCCTTTCTTGTCTGAGCCTCTCCTTCGCTACAGCCAATCAATTGATTTGCTAGAAGACGAGTGCCTTACAGGATCAAGACAAGAGGGCATAGGATCAGGATTCTTCTTGATTAAATTCAATCTCGATGATCACAAGTTCTTGAATTCTGCATATGTGTGTTTCCACAGTTAACAAACGGACGTCTTATTCCTCCTTCACCCGCACCGCGTCCTTAGAGGCAGCATACTGGTTTCCGTCTTGAATCTAAACAAACGTCAACGCATCAGTCCCCCACGGTCGTTTGAGCTCCTGACTAAGAATTTGAGACTTCACAACACCCGTTTCATCGTCAGCCTCAAACTATCCCGCAATGGCACTACTGCAAATTAGCTTTGTAGTGGCGCAGGGGATTACATGGATCTGGAATTGAATGAGCCAGTCCTTTGGATGTAAATTTTACGATGCCGCGAATTGGCGAGGGAATACGAGAATAGCTTCCTTCGTTAATGATATTACTGCGGCGCATGTAGCCGAGGTATGGGCAACAAATACATTCCGACCACAAGTCCGTGGCCATCAGAAGACTGATAGTGTGCTTGCCGCGACCTTTGAAGAGTGGCAGAGTACTCCGTATGTGCCCCCGAAAAGATGTAAATCGACATCAATATACAAAATCCTGTCTTTGGCAAGAGTCGATACCTCTTTCAGTTCGCGAAGTATTGCGTTTGCTTCCATGTGGCCGCTGATTTGGCTAGCCGTCCGTTGCTCACTGGACTTGGATATCATATGCATCCGCTGAGCAGTCTACATTATACAGTGGCTCACCTTCCGCTGGGTCTTCACAAAGGCCATCAGAGCTGCTATCGCTGCCACGTCGTTTGGCCCGACCTGGGATGGCACTTTTGCGCCATAGCGCGATATACAGGAAATAAACAAGATGGTGCCGAGTACCGATAGCTTCGTCCGGAGAGGCAGGAAAATTACAATTGAGGCAGTGTCGGAAGATGTATGCCGAGGACCAAGACTCTTATAGGCTCAACAATAAGAACCCAAACCAAAGCGATGATGGGTCGAAAAGGTATGATGTCTTGAGGGCACTCGTAGCAAGTCTGAAATCTCAATCGGTTTCATTGGTGGTTCAGATCCTTTCTTGGTTTATATGGATCCATTACTTGCTCTCTCCCTTCGCAGGCCCGTATTCATCCAGCATGATGCGTAAATACTTTCAGTGCTAGGACTTTACATAGGAGGTGGAGGAAAGTTGTTTTAGAATTCAAGGTTACTGAATTCATCCACTTGTCTAGTGAGAATCCTGCTCGAAAGTTGGCGATGATTAGGCGATCGTAGGGCTGACGATGTGGAGGGCTAGAGTATCGTGGTATCAAGACATCGAGTGCAGATCAACGATAAATAGCCGGTTATAAACCAGTGCTTAGAATGTCGTGCACTGATGATAAAAGTTAGGGCCGCCATTGAGTAGACACCGATATTCAATTGTCAGTTTTGACTTTGCGAAACACCTGCTAAAATTTCACGGATGTTTATTGAATCTCACAAGCTTTTAGATTGTATGTGTCGTCAGTCTGGTCAATAGAATTCCATTCCTTCTACCTGTCGCGAATCAAGGTTCAACCGTCGCTGAAATTGACATACTCTCTCAGTATGTGGAAAGTATAACTAACATGATGAATATTTTGATCATTCCAGACCAATTCAATGATGTTGACGATATGAAGCACAAAGAAGGCAACTGGATCTTCATTGCTGAACAGCGGCTCCCAAAAGGACACTAACACAGGGGACGTGATCCACCATATCCGGCTAAGCCACTGAGCTGCGGCGTTGAAGCCCCAGCACAAGGGCGAGCTGTCACCCCATTCAAGGGATAATCTGGAGAACCCCCTAAGAATTGCTTCGAGCATCGTCAACCCTTGCTCCAGCGTCAAGGTCCTTTCTTTGTGACTTTCTTTTGTCCTCCGCCGCTACCCAATACCTTCTCTGCCTCCGGATTCACCTTCAACCTTCTATTTCGACCGCCATCGTTTCATGATGGCTGGTCATTGGACCCCTCGACAGAGGACGAATCGCACAAACACCATCGGCGCATTTGTCTTCTTTGTCGTCTTCCTTTACCTCTTCCGCGACACCATCTTTAGCTCAGATACGCCGTCACGCAAACACAGAAATGACTACCCTACGCTAAACCTTGGCGACAACGCTGTCGAAATGGTTGTGGCAAGCATGAAGCATGAGAATGTCTCGTGGCTTGACGAATATCTCCCTGAATGGAAGAAGAACATCTACGTCGTTGACGACAACAAGGCCAAGCTGACCGTACCCACGAACAAGGGCCGCGAGGCCATGGTCTTTCTAACGTAGGTACTTGATCTTGCCTTTCCTCTCCTATACTAATGTATGCACTACAGCTATATCATCGATCGATACGACTCCCTTCCCGGTAACATCGTCTTCCACCATGCTGAGCGCTTCCAATGGCACAACGACAACCCCGATTACGATGCACTCCCTCTCTTACAAAACTTCCGCTTCGATAATCTCAAGAAGGTTGGCTACGCTAATCTGCGATGTGTCTGGGTTCTTGGCTGCCCTGCTGAGATCAGACCTATCAAGGACGAAGCCCCTGCCAAGGAGGGTGAGCCTGTACATGCTCGCCATGTTTATAAGGCTGCTTTCCAAGAGCTTTTCCCAAGTCTCGAGGTTCCTGAGGAGATTGGTGTCACATGTTGTTCACAGTTCGCCGTTCGCCGCGAGACTATCCACACACGTCCTCGTGCCGAATATGTACGATTCCGAGAGTGGCTCATTGTGTCTGCTTTGGGAGACGATCTCAGTGGCAGAGTCCTCGAATATTCATGGCACAGTATGTTTTCCATCTCTACTCATTACGATTGAATTATGAGCACTAATCCACGATTACAGTTATCTTCGGCAAAGATGCGGTCAACTGCCCCAATGCCGCTGATTGCTACTGCCAGAACTATGGCATGTGCGACTTGAAGTGCGAGGCAGACAAGTGCGAAGGCCAATACACTCTGCCTCCCTTTTCAACCCTTCCTAAGGGTTGGCCCCAGCTTGGCTGGAAGGGAGAGAACCGTGGTTGGCAGGGTCAGCCTTAAGCGAGAAGAGTCAAATACGATGGATTCGCATCACCTGTATGGATTTTACGATTGAAGGAGTTTCATCATGTTTTCTCGGAAGTCTTCACTGCATGTTTATTCTTGGCACAATGATAGGACGCGTCTTGATATGGGTAAACTCAAAAACTGTGCTTTCCCTTTGGAATTATTGGTTTTGGCATGGGCGTCTGGGATTGGGTTGGGCAATCTGTTATGTCTGCTCCGACTAGGGTTTCTGCAACATCGCCACGAGATGATACGGCCAGACAAAAGAGTGTAGGGCAGCTGCGCTCAAATCAATAAGGACTTAGGTTTAATATTAATTCGTCAGAGACCGTATCATCACATTCCAGTTCAAAGTGGATTTTCGGTTCCCCACCTCCCGTGGAATAGCCCCACCCCCACTTCTTTCCAGCTTCAAGCCGTGAGCTCCAAGTGAACTTCTATCAATCAACACATACATTACTCCTTTCATTCGCATCAGCTCTCTGGGACGTAGAGAAATAACTTACCAGTAGCTATTTTCCCGTTGCGAATAAGTCTACACCCTGTTCACAATGGATTCAACAGCTCCCACGAACCTGCTGGGTAAGATTCTTATCCCCAAACATCAACACCGCTAATACTGTCGCTAGACAAGCACAACAAGCTTATTTTCGAGGTGCTGAGAAGCTATCGCGATCTCATGAACTGCGCTACTGTACAAGGCATGGAGAGGAACAATCAACAGGATCACGAGGCTCAAGTGAGCACACTCAACTTTAGAGATCCTGAGACAATGGCTGCTGCTGGCATAAGAACACAAAGAAAGTTTGACCAACTGGTCAGTCGACATTCTGCCTTGCAAACTCTACTCAACTGACACATAGCAGTACGATAATATTAAGGAGCTCCTGGCGCTATCGCGCACAATCAAAGAGCTCTGGGTATTCGGCCCTCTCGACAGAGCTGATGCTCACCGCAAGGAGAAGGAAGAGCAGATCGACCGCGATGTGAAAGAAGTAGCGTCTTTACTTGACGATTTGGATGCGATCTCCATGCGGGCGCTTGCCGAACGCAATGGTGGGACTTGGGAGCCACAGGGAGAGGCTGCCTCGTCAACAGGGGCAGCAGCAGTGGCGACGACAGCGCAAGCATCAGAACAGGTGGTCGCGACTGGTAATTAGGGAATTACAGAAGCAGAGAGTGGGATGGTATCATGTGATAACTCGATGAGAGCTTCGCCGAGTCCTTCCATCAGGCAAGAGCCGGAAATGTCGGCGAGCCCTTAAACAATGAGGGCTTCGAACAGTCTCTCTATCATGTATGAAATTGAGCAGGGATCAGAAATATCGTCGAACACAGAGACTACTGCCACAAGGGAAGCTAGGTCGCCCCAATATTCTTCCGGCACATATCTGGCATCATTATGGAAGCGGTTCAAGAGAAAAAGTCACAATTCGAGCCCTGAAACAATGAGGTCTTCGGGCAGTCCTCCCATCGCCCAGCAAGAGCCAGAAGTATCACCAAACACAGAGGTCGCTGCCACAATGGAAGCCAAGCCACCTAAAAGTTTTTCCAACAAATATCTGGCGTCATTACGGGGGCTTTCAGAGAAGGAATAGTTCGAGCCTTGAAACAATAAGGCCTTCGGGCAGCCCTCCCTTCGTCCAGCAGGAAACGGAAATATCATCGAACTCGGCAATCACTGTCACGCTTGAGGCTAGGCTGCCTTATGGTCCTCCCCGCATATACCTGATGTCGTTATGGGAGGGTTTCAAACGAAATATCAGTTCGAGCCCGTAATCTCCAGTTAAGGACCAGGTGTTAGAAGATTCCAACCAGAGTGCAAGTATCCTCAGAGAGAACCCATCGATCACTCGATAACTAGCTCAAAAGAGTAATGTGGAATATTTAAAACTCTCATGGAGACACGTGGCCTATATTTGTGACGTGTACATGTAGTTGAGTAGCTTAAGTGTCTTGAACTTTGTATTTATCATCAGACCTTGGAAAAATTAGATGAAGAATCAACAAGAGAGGTCTTGCACGCTCTGCATCGCTTGAGCATAGGGTAAGCAAAATCAATCTGACGTAGATCTTCATGGCATGAATAGCGGCCCCACCAGAGCTCTGAGTGCCAACACAGGGGAAGTGGCGGGGTAGGCTTGACAACAAAGCAGCCCACCAAGGACAGCATTAACATCTACATACACAACCATATTTTTAGACAAAATGCAGTCCGGAATAGCAGGTACGAAGCGCAAGACTCGATCGGGGGGTGGTAACTAACAATCACAGCTTCTCAAGAGTTGCAGAACGAGTTCAACTCGTTGCTGTCATCGAACGATACCTTTGGTCTCCTCGCAACTATCGAGAAAGAATCTATGGTCCCCATTGCCACGATCCCTTCAAAGTCGAGCTCCTTTTCCGATAATCTCTCCGAACTTGAGCCTCATCTCAAGCCTGATGCTGCCCTTTACATTGTACTCCGTCGCTACGACGACGCTCCCCGATTTCTAGCTATTACCTACGTCCCCGACTCGGCAAAGGTTCGCCAGAAGATGCTGTTTGCTTCGACACGATTGACCTTTGTGCGTGAGCTGGGAACAGAACACTTCCGAGAGACCATATTTGCTACAACAGCTGCGGAGCTGAGCGCAAAGGGCTTCGAGAAGCATGATGCGCACAGCAAGCTGGCTGCCCCTCTCACCGAGGAGGAACAGCAATTGGGCGAGGTCAAGCGTGCTGAGCAAGAGGCAGGATCAGGAACTGGACACAAGGCAATTCACCTGAGCAAGAACTTCTCCATGCCCATCTCTGAAGATGCTGTTGCTGCGCTGAAGGAGATTGGCCAGGATGGCGGCCGAGTTGTGACGATGCTGGTTCGTAACATTCATGTAACTCGTTTTCGCTCGAGACTGACCGCTTGGTAGAAAATCAACCCCCAGACCGAGGTGGTGGAGCTAGTCCCCGAGGCCCCTACCCCAAGCAGTATTTCGGAACTGACCAGCGTTATCTCATCCTCCGAGCCGCGGTTCACATTTTACCGCTTCACCCACACGCACAACGGTACCGAGTCGAGCCCTGTACTCTTCTTCTACACCTGCCCGGCGACAGCCGGAAATAAGTCCATCAAGTTCCGAATGATGTACCCACTGATGAAGCGTTCCGTGCTTGAGGCTGCCGAGAAGGAAGCCGGTCTCAAGCTTGAGAAGAAGTTTGAGGTTGAAGAGCCTAGTGAGATTACCGAGCAGTCGATCTTGGATGACTTGCACCCCAAGGCTGCGGCCCGACAGGGTTTCAGCCGACCTAAGCGACCTGGCCGATAGATATGAGACATGATGCATGAATGGGTATGACAAGTTTACAGAATTAGATAAGCATGGTTTCAAGTATCGTTTATGCTTTCCGACACACGTTGTTGTGGTTGAAGAAGATACAACTTATACTCAAAACTGATGTTAAGATTGATAGTGAAAAAAAGTCAATTGCTTTAAAGCTACAAATGCTGGTATTCATCCATAAATGCACAATAACCTAAGCCGCCCTTCACCCTATGCGTAATATATATGCCTCCTCTATCCTGGTCAACCTTCTTTCATGTTGTTTTCTCATATTGTGCCGAATCTTCACCAAACAAGCACCAGTTCAGACTGTCTCTTTCTTCTCCCTCCATTGACCTGGACTGAGAGCCAAGCAGATGCGAAAGGCAAAAATGGCTTCTTGCTGGAGTTTTATGTACTGAGGTGGTCGGTATTGTGGTTATCCAATCTTCGTATCAAAGTCCCTACCAATAAAGAACCTCGGACTCGAAGTTGGTGCTAATGTCCTGGTGGGTTGTAGGCGCCGCTTTACTCCTCATACTTGCCGCCGACCAAGGAAAGGTTACTTCTTTCTAGTTTCTCCCTGAGGAACTCGTAAACAGTAAATGTAACGGCTTGACCGGGAGCAACACGCATGATTCGGGGAGTGATACCCTTGTAGAAAGCGTGGAATCCTTCTTGCCTGATGGGATGTCAGTATGTAAAAGGCACAAGATTACATAGGTACTCACTTGAACATGTCAGCGGCAATGGCTGTGATACGAGTCCACGCCGTTGTTCCAGGTGCTGCGGTGGCTCTTTGCAGGCGAGTCTTGATGGTATCGATAGGGGCATTACTTAGAGGACCCATGGCGCCAGAAACGAGACCGCACAGCGTAGTTTGGTAATTAGGAAGGTTTGTGTTCTCGTACTGAGGCTGCCAGGCTTTGAGAAAGTCCTTGAAGTAGCTGTAGGCAGTGAAATTGACGGCCTGGTTGGAACCCTGCCGCAAAGCCGTCAGACTTACACCGCGGTACAGCGCACCGAAGCCTTCCTCCTTGACGACTGTGTACAGAGCGTGAGCAGCGTTGCGGTACTTGGGAACATCCAGAGGATCAGCCATAGAGTGGTGTTGAGCCTGCAGACGGATCTTGATGACCTCCATAGGCGTCACGACAGCGACAGCCTCTGTGACACCAGCTGCGAGACCGGCGACAAAAGTAGCCTTCCCGGACACGGCGCCTGTCGCTGGATCGGCAAGAAACTGCTTGTATGCCTCGAACGACGTGAAGCGAATGGCCATTTTGGGCACAATTCCTGTGAAGACGGCACCCAGACCCTTGTATAGACCTAGCGGCGTTTCCTTTGCGACGATGGAGGCGCCGGTCGCGATAAAACCACGCTTGGGGGCTCCTGGTTGGCGCGCGCGCCTTGAGAGCTGCATACGGACCTTAATTGTGTCTTTTATTACCCGCATGTTAGTTTCGAACCAAGGTTTGTGCTCGATTCCGCGGTTGGCGCATTGTAGGGGAGCTTACCGAGGGGATGGCATGCGAGAGCTTCCATCATACCACCTCCACCACCGGCTGGAAATAAAGTCAGCATTTTTGTTCATGATAGCTCCCAAGACCCATTCTGTCTTTAAAGGCTCTTTTCTTTGGACTTTCAACGTACCGATGAGAGTGACAGCTGCAGAAGGCGGCGGCCTCTTGCCGTTGCTATCGCCATTTTTAGAAGCCATTACGACGAATAATATTCCCGTGCAATCTTGCGCCGAGTTTTGGAGTGTTCTGGGAAGACGTTGTGAGGTCCGAGAGTTTTGCGCCGAGTCGTAGAGCCGAGGTTCGGCGAGGTGGATGAGTATTTAGCAGTTCGAACAGACAAGGTAAACCGACGCCAAGAGGACGAAACAAAAAAAGAAGAAGAGAGACCGGAGCTAAGAAGAGAGAGTAGAGGGAGCGGAAATCGGAGGGAGGAATAGAGGAACAATTTAAACAAGGGAATTGAATGATTGCATATGAACGTGAGGGATCCTTGTCGGCGAGAAACCGAGTCTAATGTTAGCTCTTCTTTTACTTACACACCTCACCTTGGATTTTCAATGTCCGGAGAACCCCACATTGTGCGGATACGGGGGAAAGTTGGAGTTTGGGGATGGCGTTGGGGGTAAATGGAGGATCTCGGAGGAGGTTTTCGCATTGAACCGGCATGTAGCGTATATGCAAACACGGAGTTGTATTAGACTGCAACTGACAGTGATGGTTTGTAGAACGCCTCCCAGAGCCCAAGCTTGTGAAGCTCACTCGTGTTATTGCCATTGGCTACCAGAAATGCAATCCCATCACCAGCCCAGATTTCGCTTGCCTCACACCCTTCCGCCAGAAGCTTCTCACATGCAATGCCGCTAATCCCATCTATCAAACAGCACAGTCATAACGCCCGAAGCCCATTTCTCCACGACCGCTGACGTTTCTGTGCTTCTTCCGCCGAGCCCCACTACTGGGCCGGGCAGGCGGAGGGCCGGGGTACGGCGTGTCATTCCATGTGGCCGAAGTTTTGGAAGGGGGAAACAGAAGACGGCACATGCTACAGAGGTGTGTTTGCTTGATCACGAGCTTTGCACCGTAGTCTGGTGACTCAATTGAGGTGTAAGTTGGAGGAATGAAGCTCGGTGTAAGACGTTAACAGTGACGTCGGTGCCTTTACCGACGGGTAGCCGAGCTTGTGATTTTGCGGGGTCCCGCACCCTCATTCTTTGTGAGATGATCATTTTAGCTAGGTAAGTAACTTTATAAAGAGATTCATGATGGCGGTAAATGTTTTGCATATTATAGACCGAAACTGAGATCATAGGGCTATGGCAATCTATTTCCTTATTACTGCTATGTGATTCACTTTATTACACAACTCAAAACAGAAACATCATGAGTTGAATCGATCCTATTTCCCCCACATCTTGGTCCTCTTTACCTGCACACCATTGAATGCATACACACCCTCTCCAAACGGCCATCGTCCGTCGTTGTCAACTCAAGAGAAAAAGACAAATACGTGAAGCGCATGACCGAGCTTTGCCGAGGTCTCCATTTGACTCAGACATAGCTGCGATTCTCAATTATTCCCATATTGAAAACCGCAAAATTGAAAGAGAACATATCGGAAATGATTCACCGGCATCAAGGGGCATCTCCGGATAAAGGATTTAGCCCGGTAATTACAATTACAATGCTATTCTACATCATATCTTATCAGTATATATATATAGCCGTGTTCAAGCGCAGACAAACCATTGCCGATGTTAGAGTCACAAACTTCCAAAATTTCCTGAGCCGCGGTTCCTTCCCGTGTGGTTCCGCTAGATAATATCGATCCATTTGCCGACATGGCATCTCTTCCGTGTACCCATTATATTCCCCCTTACTCGGAGCTCGCTCGCCGGTAGAGCTCCTCGCAGGCTCGGAGCTTCGGAGACTCGGATATTGACTTTTGTTTGGTTGGAAGGGAAGCTAAGGCAAGGTACGTGCGCTTTTGATGGACATTCCGGAAGCGGTCCCCACTTCGCGGAGCCGCGTCCGGGTGACAGCCGGCGATGAGAGGCTTCCGCGTAAAAGGGAGCGTGACCTCTGTTGACGACCTTTCTGGTATTTTACCAGATATGTCTCTATCTTTTCCCACTCTGTGCTGCTTCCGTTACAAGATTTTGACAGAGATTGGTCTTCCGAAAAGACTACGGCATAAAACGGAAGACTTCCCTGCCGTTAAAATTACCCCTGGCAAGAGTCCGATCCGGATGATTTATCGGCAATGCAGTGAATATGATTGGTCCGCATAACGCGATTTCTCCAGCGACACAGATCTTGGGGGGCGTGAACCCCCAAAGTCTCGAATTGTCAGAAAGACCAGACCCATGGTTGGACGACAGGGGCTCATAATGGGGATCTTGACAATTACCTCTAACAATATATAAGGATGTGGTTGAGGACCCTGGTGTTGGTTGATATTGTCCATTATGGCAACGTTCATGATGGTGCAATCACGGTTGTTGTACTTCGCATCACATAGAGCCGAACAAACAGGAAGCGGATGGAGAGGAGTACGAAAAGCACCGTCGCCACCTCAAAGACAAAAGACTGCATTGCCATCAGTTTGTTTACCCAATCAAATAGGTATGGTACATCCGGTCAATAGACAGTGTTTATGTGCGTGGTACTCAGAGATCCACGTAAGTAATCCTACGACGAGCC
Organism: Fusarium heterosporum; assembly: GCA_013396295.1. NCBI lineage: Eukaryota > Fungi > Ascomycota > Sordariomycetes > Hypocreales > Nectriaceae > Fusarium > Fusarium heterosporum. The sequence continues at coordinate 97,536 of JAAGWQ010000171.1, read as the reverse complement.
AAGTATTCTGTATAATGTTGGAACGTGATTCAAACAGCAGCCGTCTCATTCTCAGCATGATTCTTGACATCACGGATAGTAGTCATATGGTATGTGAGAACGCGTTACGGAGTGTTTGCATTATGCTGTATATATCAAGAAGAATAGATGAAACATCCAGCTCTTTACTCGTCAACAACTCTGACTCACGTCTCGATCCGAACTGTATAGTGATTCACTCAGAGGTTTAAGCTTGTTCCACAGAATGATCACAAAAGTTTGTTTGTACAAGTGTCAAGGATCCCATGCAAGTCTCAGCATTATAAATCGTGTGCCAAAGTATTTTACGTGTTCGTCGGAAAGCATAATAAACCGCCATAATTTGTTCTTGGTCAACTTTTAACTATCATGCCAAACATGGCCTTAACTTATATATCCTCCTCCCTAGAACCTCTCCCCAGGCTCACTGCCGGCCCACATTCAACTACCCGACCTCTGTCCAGCCTCAGGCACCACGTCGCATCCTCAACAGCCTCAAGTCGATGCGCAATCGTAATAACAGTGCTCTCCTTGAGCTCCTGTCTCAGGATTCGCTGAACTGTAGCAGCCGTGCCACGGTCGATCGATGCTGTCGCCTCATCAAGGATGACAAGTCCGCTTCGTCGCAGGACAGCTCGACATATACCCACGAGCTGTCTCTGGCCCTGGCTGAGGTTCTTGCCGCCCGCATCGATGCGAGAGTCAAGACCCCAGTCAGCGCCGAGCACGCGATGGATGGCGTTGGTGCACTCTTCCTCTGAAAACTTGGCTACCGGGTCGATGTTGTCGCGTAACGTGCCTGGGAAGAGGATCGGATCTTGCTGGATAAAGGTCACGCGGTTGCGCAGTGCTGTGCGGTTGACCTTGGCAAGATTAATGCTTCCTATCGTCACTTCGCCAGAAGCTGGTGCTTCGGTTGCGAGTAAAGCATTGGCGATGGTCGATTTGCCAGATCCTGTTCGGCCGAGGACGGCACATGTTGAGCCGCCCGGGACTTCAAATGAGACGTCGTCGAGTACGGAGGGAAGATCGTCGGCGTACTTGAACGACATGGATTTGAAGCATACACTATCGCAAGGTCTGGGCCAATCTTGAGGTGGTTCGATATCGCCACTAGGCTCTTCTGGTACGCGGTTCAGCGCATCGACGCGTTCGAGCGATACGGCGTCGAGTTGCAGCGCTGCAAACTTCTCACACAGTTGCTGTACAGCAATCATGGCGATGTTGGTTTGAGTCAGGACAAAACCGACGGCACTGGCTGGGGTGCCCATATATACCATGGAGAGAACTAGGATGGTCCGCATGATGGCCGACGACATACCAAGTCTAAAGTCGAGCCAGAAGGTCATGCTCCAGAAGAAATGGTCGTGCTTTTGAAAATCGTCAACAGCTTCCAAGTGCCTATCCTGGAAGCGACCCTCGACCTTCAGAGCACGAATAGTGACGAGTCCGTCTTGCATGACTCCAATGTTGGCGATGATCGGAGTTAGATATCGCATCTCCATTCGGCGCAGACCTCGCGAGGCTGGAACGTATATACGGTAGAAATATGTGAAGAGGATAGCGACAACGAAGACGACAATGACAAGGAAGGCCTGGTGCGTCATGATGGCGAAAAGACTTAGGACAAGAGCAACGAAGCTGAACACAAAAGATTCGAGTGGGGCAAGGATTCCGCCATCGACCATGCCCATGTCAGATACAAGACGGTTCTTGAGCTGACCTGTTGGTGTGATATCATGGTAGCGAAAGGATGCCTTGCTGACTCTGTTAATGGCGATTCTGAAGAGCGTTTGGGCAGCACGGATGCTGATAGACGCCAGGAGGATCTGGGCACAGGCATATGCCACGACCTGAGCGATGGACAGACCGGCGAGAACGTATAACCATGGGAGAGGGTGTCGGCCTGGATTGGGAAGACCCCAGTAGCTGCTTGCGACGAACCCTTCAAGATTAGTAGACTCATATCCCCAAGCTTCCAAGAGACGCGCACGAGCGATATCGCAGTATCGAGACAATCCATAAAGTAGAGCAAGAGAGAGCCACAAGTGCCAACCTCCCGCACCCATATACTTAAGATAGATGCGTATAGGAATAGAACCTGTCTCGGTCACCTCTTCGGGGATATCCTTGGATTCTGTGGCATCTTCAGATGCGTGATCGTGAGACATCTCGTGTGCCGAAACTTCATTAGAGCCCGAGTCAACGACATGAGGATGTTCGAGTTCCGTCTTGAGCTCCTGCGGGGTTAAAACATGTGCTAAGCCGTCGGTTATATCGACAACTTGATCGGCGTGTTTGAGGACAAGATCATCTCGGTGCGTGACGAGAATGATGCTGCGGCCCTTGGCGAGAGGTCCACGAAGAAAGTGCTGAACAATATAGCTGGCTGTCTCGTGGTCCAAAGCCGCGAGAGGGTCATCTAGTAGGAGAATACGACAGCTGCTGTATACCGCCCTGGCTAAAGCGACACGCGCTTTCTGACCTCCTGAGAGACCAATGCCACCTTCTTCAAGCTTGGTTCGGTCTCCCATAGGAAATACTGCGAGATCCGGAAGAAGAGCGCAGGCGATAATAACCTCCCGATAGCGCTCGGCGTCGAATGGTTCGTGGAAGACGATGTTCTCCCTGATGGTTTTGTTCTGCAGCCATGGAAGTTGTTGTGCATATGCGATCGGCTCGTCAGCTCGGGAGAATAGACCGCTACGATGTTCCATCTCATTGAGGATCGCAAGGAGTAAGCTTGTTTTTCCAGAGGCGACTTTGCCTCGAACAATAGTCAGACCGGTCGTGAATTTTAGAGTCAAATCCCTCAGGACAAGATGATCTGTGGAGGGCCGTGAAAAAGACGCATTGACAAACTCGATATCGCGATCTTTAGAACCATTAAAGGCATCCTCGTCTCTGTCGGGCTCGGACATGTACTTGTTGACCCGCTCAACGGGAATGGTGCACTTCCAAACAGCAGAGATAAGATCGAATGCTTCCCTGGTACTAGACTCGAGCTGCGCAAATAGCTGAAGCGAAGGCCAGATGACATCGTTGGGCAATCCGCGACCGAGAACAAGCGTGTAGAGACAGATGCTCGCAAAAGGATACACAGCACCGCCAAAGACATTGATGGTCGAGATGGCAGCGTTAACGATGGAGATGTGAAGCCTTTTCCTCATCTCGACGTCTCGAAACCTCAAGATCCTGTCACGCCATGAAGATGTCCATCCATTGAGTTTGAGCGGGCGACTAGCCTCTACAAAGTGTGCGACGGCCTGGGCGCGGCGGTCCGATAGCACGGTTCGTTGACGCTCGAGCTTGATGACTTGGCCAACGAGAAGGGAGTTGCATATAAGGAAGAGAACCATGAAGCCGAAGCCGACGCAGGATGGCCAGCCCATTATGTCGATGAGGTAGTAGATCGTGACAATGACTTTGATCGGCGTGGCTACTACGCGTGGAAACTCCCAGAAACGTTGGGATATCTCATAAGTATCCCCACGAATCAGGTTGACGACCTTTGCGTTGGAAGCCTGGTGGTCTGGTGTAGGCTTTTCCGGTTGCCTGGGTTTCTTGCGTCCACAGCAGCGGTTGAAGAGCTTGGACAGCTTTCCAAAACGACCAGAAGAAGGATTTGTCTCTTTAACATCTGCTGAAGGATCCTTTTCCGTCATCTCTGATCCTGGAACAGCTCTTGTGAGCAGTTTCCCAAATAGACCGATAAACGTCTCTCCACGACTCCGCTCATAGGCCTTACGGGCGTACCATCCTGACGACGTTCTTGCAATCTGACGGATAGTATCGATGGTAAGAATGACCACGCACCAAAGCCCAGCTTCTGCGGGATCGTTCTTGTCGAGGGCCTGATAGAGCTTGCTCGTGAGCCGAAGATTGGTAACGTCAGCAACACGCTCTACGATGCCTGCAAACGTCCCTATAAAGAGGTCCAGACCATTGGCTTCGATCAAACAAGGGAGGAGCTTGCCCTTGAGGGTGCGGAAGGCCATGTAGAGTCTCCAGTGCTGGAACTCGTACGGCAACTGCCATACGTCTTCGACAGCGATTTCGCGCTTACTGGCGATTTTGGAGAGAGGGTTCACCCATCTCATGGTCCAGAACTGAAAGAGCGTGAGGTTATCTTCTGGACTGCGGACGAGATTCGAAGGAGCAACACGGGAATTTCCAATGTCCAAAGCTCCCCAAAATGGATTGCGGAGTGGCATGTTGCCAATGACCAAGACGGCTAGGAGTTGGAGACCTAGAGTTCCGGCCTGGAAGAAATCGAGTGAATCTGTCTTGAAGTTGAGATACTGCATGGCGTGGAGAATAAAAGCTGTGGCTATCATGAGTAGATATTGCATGAGCAACAGCTTCGGAGCTTGGACAGGAAGATCAATGACCGTAAGAAGAGCCACGGCTGTCCATGGCAGAAGGTCCAGTAAGGTAATCGTGCGATGAGAATTAACGACAGCAGAGCTGATAGCCAGCCCCAGCCCAGCCAGGCCTATAAGCATCAGACATAACGTCCAAAACGTCCATTTCCGTTCTTTCGCGTGGAACGGTGCGACTTCTTGCGCAAATGGCTTCAGCCAGCGGGGAGTAAAGTGCAGCAGCGGTTTGCGGCAAAGGTAAAGTAGAAGTATCAGGCCTGAAGTAGCGTTCAAGCTTAGCATAACGGCCGCCTCGTGCCGGGCCCAAAACACTGGCTGATCAGCAGTGATATTGCTGGGATGGTCATAGCTGGGGTAGTTGAATAGTTGCTTCGAGAAGCTGGAGTGATATAGGTCTACAGCTGCCATACTGGCTAACAGCCAGACTTGGCTCGTAGTGCAATACTTTCAGAGATGTATATAGACTGGATAAGGTTTTAGCTCATGAAACTTGTTGAAAGTAGACTGCGGAAGGTGAAAGGTCGATACATGTAGGATAGACTCAATGGGGTTCAAAATTAGGATTCCGCGACAATTGATGAGTCAATCAGGATACAATGGCGTAGAAACTAGACATGATTTACAAAACAAGAGACGTGGAAACAAAACATACAAATGGGCGTTTGTTATGTCGGGGGCTGGCCGATTCACACATGAAACCTTATTCGCAGGCCGTGGAAAACGACACACAAGATGACGAATCAGGCATTGGCTCACTGTATTCTATAAATCAAACAATGGAGGATATAGATGAGTAGCAGGGGATATCAATTGATTGTACCGACGAGCTCGATGAAGTGGTGAGTGGGAGAGAGTATTGAGTTTATGGCAGCGGTGAATTATATTTTTTCTGGTTCTTTGGCATCGCGTCAGACCCAGACCAAACCCCGGCCAGATCCCGCAATGCCCAATGGGATGTAGTGTCGATCTTGTGGAGAAGACTGATGCTGTTGAGCGTGGAGCATTCGCCGGATACGGTTTGGTACAGTCGTGATGCATGTTCGTTGTTATTAATCCAAGGTGAAGAGACGGGTAGGATACGATACCATGTCAGTGAGCCATGGCCAGTGGTCTGCAGTGAGACGGCGCAGTGAGTAGAACAAGTACCATTTTTACTCATTCCTTCATATTAGAATGTAGATCAGCTACATAAATACATTGTTGATCAGCGCAAAACAAAGTTCATCAAATGGCCGGCATTTAATTAAATCAACGCAGCACCACCAACAAACGCCATGGCCAAGCCGGCTAGCATACCCGCGCCGTTTGCCGACCACGCCTGCATGGCTGCTGCAGCACTATCAGACTGTGTCGCAGATGCCGCCGAGCCTGTGTTTGAAGCTGTGCCGGTTGTCGAAGAGGACTCGGATTTGGATCCGTTGTCTACGAGGGCGGAGAGAGCAGAGTCGTCGGTGAAGGAGGCCTTGACGGAAGATGCGTTCTTGCACTCGCTGGGCGCATCGGCCTTGCCCTTGACGAAGTTGGCAGCAATGCACTGGTAGAGTTAGATATGATTCAAAGCTTGTGCAGACTGTGGGAACCTACCTGGTAGAGAAGACCATCGACAGCCGACGATACCACATTGACCCAGCCCTTCTTTCCGGCGTATTTCTCAGGAACTGTGACCTGTGGCTGGCAAAAGTCGCCAAGACCGCTCTGCTGCACGATGGGGAAGATTTGCTCCCAATCGCCTTCGGCCTTCTCATCGAGAGTGACGCGGAAGAGCCAATTGCCCTGCTGATGTGTAGAGCGAAGAGCAATAGCTTCACCACCGATGTGAAAGTCGACGAGTTTGTCTTTGGAAAGATCAGGCGTGAAGCCACCGCAAGGAGACTTGTCCTCGTCGTCGTCCTTGAAGCCAATGGTGTCGGGGTACTTGACTTCGAAGTGAGCGAGAGAGAGGCCGCAGAAGACAGCGGCAGAGAGGAGGGTTGAGGAGCGCATTGTGGGCGGTTGGTGATGGATGTGTTGAAGAGTGAGAGTTGGTGGTTAGAGGATGCTGAGATGGTGGGCGGCTGACTGCTTTTGTAGCAGCTGCGGATATCGGCAAGGGAAAGAGGAGGCTGAACTAAGCCGGGGCCTGTAGAGGGTTCTCTAAGCAGAAGGTATAAGTATACATCCATCTTCATGGTATGATGAACTTCCACTCCTCAGAGGTTTCATGTAGCATGTTTTTGTGTATCAAGTGTCAGAATGAAAGCAAGTGTTTTATCCTCTCGTGAATTCAGTTGTACAGCATCAAGCACGACAAGCTAGGTATCTCATCATGAAACATACGTCATTGAGGCTCTGTGTTCCCATGATGGACTTGCGAGTTAATGCAAATCATTCCACTAGCCAGAAGCAATATCTGCCATTTTTACTTCCAAAACAGCCCACAATCATTCAGAAGGCCATGCAAATCATCACCACAGAGTCATATAAATTGTAGCCCAGAAGCCACCATTGCAAGCCTCCATCGCCAAATGCCGTGTTAGTGGTGGAGAGTCAAAACACAAGAGAGCACGTTTACCCCAAAAGTCTAGAACTTTTTACTAAAAACAGGGGTCCCCCGCCCCCTTGAACTTGCGGAGGGTCCAATCAGACCACGTCGTGCACGGGCCCTGAGGTTGTTTGAGCAAGTTTCCCTCATGTTAATGAGCGAGTTTTTCTTAGTCTGTCATTCTCTCAAACGACCTGATACTTGTAGAGATAGTGATCGGGTATTCGGCATGAGACGGATAGCACGGAGAGAGCATGTTGATGTGTTTGAAGCTAGATACGCTATGCTTAGTGACCTCGGCGCTCTCGTGACTGGCGGGCATTTCCAACGTTGATATTGTATTAAACTTGATACGTCTCAAGTATCCAGAGCCTCTATAGGCTATACTCGTTTGAAGACAAGCAGTTGCTATTCCTGGTGACCGGAGTGGTTTACTTGGGCGGGCATATGCACCTCGTCTCACGACTTCACCGCGGGGCTAACTTGACTTTCTACCATACAACATCACTCCAAGTCAGCAACTTGACGTCGCCATCTTCATCTCGGCAAAGACTTTCCCGAGTAATACACAATTCAACGTCATATCAATTTGCTCAATCTGTCTCACCGTCGTATCGGAACAAGACATGTCTTGAGACCAACTAGCCAAGACCCAACTTGCACTGGTAAAAGCCAATAAACACAAGAACGACATGATTCTTTGAAGCAATCAGAAATATTTGTCGAGCTGAAGATCAAAAACGATATCGCTTTCCAACGCGACATTAATCACCTTCGAAGCATCAGGTCCACGATCAACTAGCGCTGTCGGCGCATCATAGCCCATCATAGCCCATCATGGATATGGACCACATGCATCATGATCCTGGCCTGGGTATGGGAGTTAACTATGCCTTCGCTCGTGGATATTGGTACACAATTGCTGGTGTTGTGGGTGCACTTGCTGCAATCCGTGGGATCAACTACCTGGACGCCCAGCAGAGGTATACTCCCTGATTCTCTTTCTGTTGCGCCGACTGACATCTCCCAAGATTAAAAGCATGTCGCGACCCCTCAATAGATCATCCAACCCGTCCACGAGGACCCCTTAGTCAAGCCTGGGCAACAGCGACTGCTATAGTTCGCGAGATGGGTCATCCGCAGTACCTCGTCACCACCAAAGGCCTTCGATGGGCCACGCCACTCCCTGCCGGTCGTTGTATTATCCTAGCGTGCTACTGGGTCGTTGTCGTCTACCTGATGAGTTGGCAGGTTTCGAAAAACGATATCTATTACTGGGAACGCATAGGTTATCGTAACGCCTGGGTGACTTTAACACAGTTCCCGCTAGTTTACCTATTATCGACGAAAGTCAACATTATCGGATTTCTGACGGGAACCAGCCATGAGAGGCTCAATTGGCTGCATCGATGGGTTGCGCGCACAATGTTTGTTACTGCGACAGTTCACGGCTTTCACTTCTGGACCATGTGGGTGCGCGCAGAGTTTCTCGATTACGCTCTCAGCATCATGCCCCTGGTCAAATATGGGCTTGCAGCTTGGGCCATCTTGCTCTGGAACGTCATCACCGGTATTGTCCCCATCCGCAGGCTTTCTTATGAGGTTTGGGTGGTCCAGCATGTGCTCACCAGTATCATCATGCTGTGGTTGCTGTACAAGCACATTCCAGCAAACTCTCGTTGGCTTCTATGGATGAGCATCTCGTTCCTCATCTTCGACCGCGCCATGAGGTGGCTGCTTCTTTTCTGGCAGAACGTCCGTCTACGCCCCCAAGGAGCAGCGTGCCAGGGCATGAAGCACCTTGGACATCGAGTCGTCGCCCGTGTTGTCGGGCCTGCAACAACGGTCATCACCATCAAAGACGTGCATTTTAGGTGGAAAGCTGGACAACATATATATCTCTGGCTTCCACGCCTCGGTCTCTTCGAAGCCCATCCTTACACGATCGCATGTGCGCACAAGCTTGATGGAGCATGCTGTTGCAACAGTATTCAGCTTGTTGTGCGCGCCCATAACGGGTTTTCGAGGAGGATTCATGACTACGCAGCCAAAAACTCGACATCTGAGCTTACAGGCTTTGTTTCTGGACCATATGGTGTTCCTCCACAGTGGAACATTTACGAGACATTGATACTAATCGGCGCATCGACTGGAGCCAGCTTTGTTGTTCCTATTCTCGAAAGCGTTGCCGCGGCGCAGAAATCGAACTGCACTCGAAGGGTTGAGGTTGTTCTTGTCGCCAGAACAGCTGAAGAGATAAAATATTACGTTGAGAGGGCCGAAGAGGCTGGCAGAATGGTGCGAGGGAAGGGTGTGGCTGTGAGCATCCACATTGCCATAACAGGATCCAACAAAAGCGAAAGTCCCGTATTTGGTCCACGACTTGTATCAGCATCATCAAGTCAAAGCGATTTGGACGACATTCAACCGGTCAAGAATTCAACAGGGTGCTGCTGCAGCGGTCCAACAGAGAAGGAGAAGGGATGTCCAAGCGATTCACCCTGTCGTGGCAAAATAGACGCCGCAGTCGCAGTCGCAGTCCCAGAGCTCATTCGCGAATACACGTGCCGTCCAGATATCGAGGCCATGATTCGCGAGCCTGTAGAGCAGGCTTGGGGAGAGACAGGGGTGGTGGTCTGTGGCGGACGTGAGATTGTGGCACGAACGAGGAATTGCGTGAGCCGGTTGAGTGACGAAAGAGCTGTACATAAGGGAACTGGTGCTCAAGGGATATATCTTTACGTGGAGGAATATTCATTTTAATTAGTTGTAGAAGAGCAAGCGATAATGATGTTTATAGAATGCTATTTATGGAAATAAATAACACTGAACATACTGACCGTCATCCACAGACAGGGGTAGGCGGTTAAACTGTGGTGTGGTGTGGTGTGGTGTGGTGTGCTACAGCAACGGAGACAAGGGGGCATCAAGCATTGCGGCGTCGCTTGACAAATGATGCTTTGACTGAAACAAGTTGTTTTGTCGACTCCTGAACAACAACTCCAACAACCTTTTCTTTATCCATTCTTTATCCATTGCTTCTCCATTCCAAATCCAGACCTAGACCATATTGGAATGCAAAACTGACAAGAATTGATCCACCATTTATTTAAACCCCCCCGGCTCGTCTATAGCTCCCTCTCGCTACACTCTTCCAGGCTAGCCCACTGCCTTGTGATTGGCTACTCCAACCCTTGAACCCCCAAATCCATCCTCCATTCCCACTCCACTTCTTTCTCATCACTTCCTCTCATTGTTTGCAGCCTCACCTCATATTCCTCTTCATCGCCCTTCAACAACGACCTTTGCTGTTCTGTTATCATATCGTCTCTCTTGATGCTTCGTCTCTGAGATCGCCCCTTCTCATCAGCGGCCATGCCTTCGAGGCGGCGCCATCGTCAACAGCAGCGGCCTCCTAGGCCTTATGCTCTGCTCCACGCCGGTGTGAGGCTGCTCGGTTGGATCACCAGTCTCGCGGCCATTCTCCTCCTCGCCTACGTCTGCAAAGAATGGTCATCCAAGGGTCAGGTTATTATCGCTGGTGCTGTGGGTGTAAGTTTTATGCCGGATTATTAGTTACACGAGGCTGACGCGCTTTGCAGTGCGCCATTGCAATGCTCAATGACAGCTGGGAGATTCTTGCTGTGACAGATGCTTCCTTCACAGTCCCCAGGCTGGCAACTTCGCGGAAAGTTCTTCACGATTTGTTCTCTCTGGCGCTCTGCGTGGGTGGCATCATCATGATGTGGGTGTCCACCATCAACATCTCTGAGAGGACCGCCGACCAGAAGCGCCAGTACATGTGGCTGATGGCTTCCCTATGGGCGACAATCGCCGTGGTGTAAGTGTATCTCTCACTCTCAATCAAAGCGCTCACGTTACTGATAATGGTGATGAAGTGGCTGGAGATTAATCTTTGCCGTCTGGGGCTGTGTAGATTGCTCCAGCGATGCCAGACGCGCTGCTGCAAGGAGACAGAGGCGGCGGGAAAGAAATGACCCTTGGCGCCAGATGGGAATTCTTTGAGATGCGTTGATTGCATTATGACACGACAGTTTGTACAGGAATGATTGGAAACATACACGCATTCAACGGCGCATTGTTTAGGGCACTGACTTTGAATGATTTGCGCCGGCCTTGTTCATTACGGCGTTGGGATACTTACAGCTGATGAAATAATCGGCTCGGAAACCATTGAACACGCTCACCGAGTTTTCATTTACGACCTCGATGTTGGCCTGGTAACGGCCGTCATGACTGGCACGAATTGCAGACACATTTACTCATCATAGACACTTTTTCAATGACTCGTTTTCATCTAGTGATATTAATGAAGCATGATGTCACTACATCATTCACCACATGTCATGCGCAACCAGACACGCGGCCTTCGAAGCTCCTGCTTGGACGCCGGGGTTCAATGGCCCCAGTGTTTGATCACGAAGTTCACAGGAGTCGGTGAGTGCTCCTGAGCAACTGGCTAGACGAGGTTGAGAAAGAGGAGATTTCTTGTGGAAAATGCCATGGTCGTTCCTGAGTGGGGATTTATGTTCCGAGGCATATCATTGGAAAGCAGCTTATACGACAAACAAATGATATACAGCACATCACCCAGCCACCTCTTAGCCCTCGAATAACAGTATATCGTTATCTCTGACCAAAATCCGAATGCCAGCCCTCTCGTCATCGACCTGTGTCAACAACTGTGCCTCTTCTGCTCATGTGAGATCGACTGGTCGTGTTTGCGCCCAAGATTCTCCTCCATCATATATATGTTGGGGATTTAGTTCCCTCAAGAGGCTGCCACCGAACCAGAGGATGCGGAAAACGGCCATCCTTTGCTGAGGCATCTTGTGAGGACGCCCGTTCGATGATAATGACAGAGCTCTAGCTTATAGAGTTCAAATTCTCCTCTGGGGGAAATTGAACACGATATATTAATACGGATATGTTCCCTTCTTTCACGGGCTAGCTTCAATATCTAGCTTCCCGCTTTGCTTTGCATTTGAAGAATTGATTTGAAGAGTTTGCGTGACAATGACTACATCAACACAAAACATGACCACATCTCATTCTGATAATGGTAATACAATTTTTGAACTTCGAGAATCCCACGAGCACGACGACCAAGAATCGAAGCACGACGACCAGGAATTGAAGCATGCAAACCTCAGAGACACTCTTAGAAATCTTGTGGGGGAGCATGAACACGATCAGAACTTTCCAAGTCACATCCTCGAACGGGCTCGCAATTATGTCGAGAATACAAAAGGCGAGCAGCAAGATCTCGAACTGGCCAAAGATATCTTTACGGAATTCGAGGCCCAGAGGGACCTGATGCTCAATAGCTCCATCTACCCCGAAGTCCGAGCTGTCGTCGACTCTACAGATGACCCGACGTTGCCAGTTGGAACGTTCAGGGCTTTTGTTTTGGGAACGTTCTTCGCTATTATGGGAACAGCAATTGAACAGTTCTTTTCTCTTCGAATGCCTGCTATTAATCTGTCGACCTACATGGTACAGTTGTTGTCCCTGCCTCTGGGCATGCTTATGGCAAGATGGCTTCCAGAGAGGAAATTCCACGTGTTTAAGTGGGAGTGTTCTCTCAACCCTGGGCCGTTCAACCAGAAGGAGCATATCCTCATTGCGATCATGGCAAACGTCTCGTTTGGTGGCGCTGCAATCGGAGCCTACGTCGTGTCGATCATTCAAGTCCTGAAGCTCGATACCTTCTATGGTGAAAAGGTCCTCTCCAACAGCATTCCCTGGCAAGTTGTCACTCTTCTTTCGACACAGTTCCTTGGGTACGGCTGCGCGGGCTTGGCTCGTCGATGGCTCGTATACCCTTCGGCAATGCTGTGGCCAAGGTCACTAGCGAATATTTCCCTTACCGAGGCGCTCTATAAAGACAATGGAGAGATGGGAGGGGCAGTACATGGATGGACAATGTCGCGGTACAAGTTCTTCCTCATCTGCTTCACTTCCATGTTCTTTTATTTCTGGATTCCGAATTTCTTCTTCAAGTCTCTCTCGCTCTTCAACTGGCCAACGTGGATCTCGCCCGGAAACGTCACTCTCGCTTTAATCGTTGGATCTACGTGCGGTCTTGGTCTGAATCCCTTGCCAACACTTGACTGGAACATCGCAACATACCTCGGTGACCCTATCATCACACCTCTGTTCACACTCATGAACTTTGCAAGCGGCATGGCCATCATCGGCTTCGTGGTCGCACCATTGCTGTACTTCAACAATGTTTGGGACGCTGGTTACTTTCCCATCAACAGCAATCTCATCTACGACAATTCCGGCCACCGTTACAACGTTTCCCACATATTGCTGCCTGACTACACTCTTAACCAGACAGCGTACCACGATTACAGTGTTCCCCTCGTGACTTCAACGCAGGTGACAAAGTATGCGGCCGCCTTTATGATTTACGTCGCTACGCCGGTGCACATGTACCTCTGGCACCGAAAAGACATCATTAGCGGAATAAGAGCCTCGTGGACGCGAAAATCACGGGACGAGGAGTTTATCGATGTGCACAACCGCCTTATGTCTGCGTACCCTGAATGCCCTCACTGGTGGTACCTTGTCATCCTCACTGCGTCGTTCATTCTTGCCTGTGTCTCTGTAAGTGTCTGGCCGACCGGTATGCCAATATGGGGAATAGTCTTGGCCCTGGTCTTCACCATCGTCTTACAAGTTCCAATTGGGATGCTCTTTGCTGTTACGAACATGGAACTCTCAACGGGTATCTTGGCCATGGTTATTGGCGGCCACGTGCTAGAGGGCCGGCCGATTCCTAACATGATCTTCAATATGTTCAGTTACATGTCTACGCACCAGTCTCTGAATTTTGCCTGCGATCTCAAGTTGGCGCACTATGCCAAGATCCCTCCGCGTTGGGCTTTTGCTGCGCAGGTTTATGCGACAGTTCTAGCAGGCTTTGTTGGGCTGGGCGTGAATCACTGGTTACTCCGTAATGTGGAGGACGTGTGTCAGATGCACCAGAAGGATCGCTTCACTTGCCCTCGCACACACTCGTACTTCATGTCATCAGTGATATGGGGAGTTGTCGGACCCCGCCGCCTGTTTGGAACCGAAGGGCCCTACCGCGCTGTCACGTACACCATTCCCCTAGGCATTCTGTTCCCGATCATCGTCTACTTTCTAGCCAAGCGCTGGCCCAATTCGTTCTGGCGCAACATCAACGCGCCCGTTCTGTTCGCGGGGCCGATGGCCTGGGCCCCTTTCAACTGGAGCTACATGCAGGGGACAGTAGTCCTAGCACTCGTCTTCAACTACTTCATCAAGCACCGGTACACAGCATGGTGGGAGAAGTACGCGTACGTGCTGACGAGTTCCCTGAGCGCTGCGATTGGCATCTCAGGCGCTGTCATGTACTTTGCGGTGCAGCACACGGGCGTCGCGCTGGATTGGTGGGGGAACAGAGTGCAGAACGAGGGTGTTGATAGACATGGCTTTCACGGCGCCGATGGACAAGTCGTCAAGTGTTCGAGGTTGTAGGTGCCTGAGAGGGGTTACTTCGATATCGGGTTTAGCTGGAAGGTGTAGGATTCGAAACGTTGTAGTTTGTTGGCTGTGAAATCGACAAGAATAGCAACAGGATCCTAAGTACCTCTGAAGTGGTCAGTTGAGATAGACAAATTCGCCTCTGCATGTACTTGAGACTACATTATTAAGTGGGGAGACTTTGGTCAATTCTTCTGCCTGTTTAACCGCGCGCGGATAACGAAACATTACATCAAGCGGTTGAACAAACGCCCCGAGCATATCAATGTGTCGCCACCTTGAAGACGAGTATAGTAACAATTCAGTCAGCAGGTTCTGGGAATCATGATGACTAAAAACAGTGACGAATGTCCAATCAGTTGACCTCAAACCAAAGCCGTAGCGATCCCCAACACGGCAAACCAAATATTAATAGATATACTTTTGTTAAACGCGTGGTCATTCGTATGCGACCTGGTGTTGAAGAAAAGCAGTCGCCGACATACCCTAGAGTCGCTTCGGCGCCTGGAGACCCGAGGGGATGGTTATGTTAGCCCATTAGGCAACCTCGATTGAAACATGCCAATGCGAAATACTCTCTCGGTCCGCACCAACAGCTGATAGTAATTGGAGAGCGATACTGTGCAAAGCATCTAAACTCAATTATGCGCGCGTTATCATATGTGGGTCAATTGCGAGTGGTTGTTCCAGGAAAGACAAGCACAAAGAGGCATCCAAGAGATCAAGAATGCAGTGACGATGCGGCTCTTGTCAGCTTTAACAAGGGAGAAGGAATGGGAATCGAATTCTCCTACGGGAATGCGCCATTATCAGTCTTGAATCTAAAGCTGCTGCGCCTACTGTGGAGGAGGCGGTGCCATAAGCGCTACAGTACCGAGCGATCAAAACAGGACCAGGGTCAAGGTCAAGGTCAAGGTCAAGGTCAAGGTCAAGGTCAAGGTCAAGGTCAAGGTCAAGGTCAAGGCCTGCCTCGCAGGGCTGGCATATAACCTTTCCTCTTCAAGCTTAGTATATTCCAGTCTTTCTCCGGCCTGTAAGTGTTCACCAGGAACAAGATATACATTGTAACGACCTATAGCCCTACCCTAAATGGTTTCGCCTACCAATACCCATTGAATCGGTCTCCCCGATCATTTCTTCTTGGCGAGCTCGTTTCGTTCATCGGGAGTTGCCAAGGTCTTGGCTCCTATGTTTCCTGCTAACTATTGTTGATACGACAGAAAGCCTGGCCGAATGGTCCGAAAGTGTACCCCATTAACGTGCCGCCCAGCGATGATAATGATGGATGTAAATAAAGATAATGATAGGACTTGTGATGGCAGCGATAATAAGAATGAGAACTATGCCCGATGCCGACTCCAGCCTAGACTCTTTTTCTCAAGTAGCCTGGTATATCTTATTGCTGGCAAGCACTTACAGACCGGACAAGGCCTTGTACACGAACCCCAAAGAGGAAAGGTCATAACCCTGCCTGCGAGGCGGACCCTTGTCTGTCTCTCAGCCATTTTCTCTTCAACACCACGAATGGATGTAGAACTGGCTTGACGATGTCGACCTTGATAACGCGTGTACTTGGACTGAATCTTGAGTGTTGAATTGCGTAAGACCGGTTTTGAAGAGATTAGGTAGAGTCCTATTGGTCTTTTGGAGAGGCAGCCAGAAGCAATCGGTCTGGGTAAAGATACTAGCTTGGGGGCCGTTGGGGGCCGTTTCTCAATTAGAGTGCTTGTCCGACGGAGAAAAGCACACTTCGGTACCGATAGAAGCATATGTCCATAGGACAAAGTCAAGTCATCAGAGGTATTTCGCAGTGATGGTTACCATAAACCAATAGATCCATGCTTAGTGGATGCACGAACACGTCTTTTGCTTCATGACCACCGTACCGCAGACACGACGAGTGCCTGGATTAAAGACAAGGTTAAAGTCCTTGGCTAGAACAATACAACCTCAAGTTTGGATCTTTGGTTCGGTCGTTTCATGTGCATGTCATTTGGGACTGAAGCTATTCGCAGTAGTGTAACGCGACAATGCGCAATCATAAAAAACCAGGATCATCGATATGACGCATGCGCGCCCTTGATGGTACATTTGACATGACGATGGCTTTCCTTTGAGCTCTTTCGACGTGTGTAAGTGTAGGTGAACTGTGCGCGACAGGACAAGCATATCATATCATCTGTCGTACCTGTTCCTGTACGATTTAGCTCCCGTCGGGCTGACGCGATGCACGTTAAAACTTGGGAAGGAAGAGGCATCCAATCGATCCCTGACGATGATCAAATGAATCTTGAAGCAAGAAACGACGTGATACCTTTCTGCGAGGCTGAACAACCTTCACTGGAAACATCCCTGGCTTAGGGCTGAGGCTGTGGGGACCTCCAACGGGCCAAGCCTCGATGGGCGGACTGGGGCACTCTCTAGGCACAGCCCGCAGGGAGGGGCCTATCTCTCTTTGAGTCAGGCTGGCAGTGGAGAAAGAAAAGAAAGAAAGATTTTGGATGCAAGCGATTACAGGAACTGGAGCACTCGCATGAGTATGTACAATTCCTGTTGGTTAAGTCCTGGATAGTCTCTTTTAGCGCGGTCGCTTGGTCTGCAGACCATTATCTACAAGTCCTTGATGACTCAATGCCGGTTTAATTCTGCTGCGTCGAGTGATCGCATGATGCAACAAGGACGATTGCGGCTTTGTCTATTTTTTGGTCAAGCGGTAATTTCCGTAGAATTTTGAGTTTAGTATCTTGAATTTTACAAAAAATGGATGCTCTTCAAGAAGGCTTTGGAAATTTCGATACCTGCAGACTTAAAATAGGACTGTCAAAAGTGGTGGTTGTGTTTCAACTAAGGCCGCGTATTCAGTAACCATCATCACTCAAGTCCTAGATTTATCACCAACAACAATATGCCATCTTCGCATCACGTCAATCACTAGCTTTGAGGCTCGTCATTTCTCGCCTGTGTCCTCTCCCGCATCGATACCCGTCCCTCCCCGTTACTTCCACGATTCCAACCTCTAAGCCTCAACCTTGTGAGGTTCAACGGTCGTACTAGGGGTGGTTCCTAACCGTGGCTGAGATGGGAATGGAGATAGTTAGAGGAGTCATCGGCAAGGGTTTGGGGGGGCCGGCCTCTGAACAGGGGGGCTTTAGTGGCCGACGCCCCCCCTGCTCGGTAGGCAGAAACGCTCTGCCCTCCAAGGCTGCTTTTTTGGAAAGGGACCAAGCCTCTGGGAGGGAACACCACCTATTGGCAATGTACAGTACACCCAACTTGTATATATCGCGAACCGCTGGCGGACTAGAAACCAGACCACTCACTTACACCCTCACACTCACACACATCCCAGGCACCAATCCCCATATTTTACACTTACATTTTCTCGACTCTCTAGTCCCCAGGCATCCACTAGTAGTACAGTACAGCACAGTTCGGCTTACACACTTTCAAACTACCCTCCTCTCTCTATATAACCACCACCATCTGCACCTTACACAACAACCAAACAAAACACTCAATTCATTTGTCAAACAACTCAATCGACAATACTATAAGAGCTTGACTTCTCCCACTCAATTCACATTGGCTTCTCACTTCAACAAACTGTCGTCTCAACAGTTACCACTTGTCATAGACAACACCATCTACAACCATCGTCGTCGTAGCAGCAACACATCTCCACAGCCTGAGCAGACTCTTCGACTCTCCCGTGCAAGAAACTCTCTGCCTCCGGTAGTCATCCAGGAGGATCGTCCTCAGCGCAATCCGCGCCAGCTCACTCACAACACCGACACTATGTGCACCACAAACATCTTCACTTACGTCCACCCTGACGGACGAAGTGAGCAATACTCTCAACCTACACTCTGCCAAAACTCTCGCCACAACCAGGTCTGCGCCAGCAACTACCTATTCGAGCACCCAGCTCAATACGTTCCTGCTCCCTACAACACCACATCTCACCCTTATGCCACTCAACTACCTCCTACTCCTCAGCCCTCGACACCCTCGGGCTCATACCGCTCTGGAGACGAGTCAGACCGTTCATACGGTAGCTCTGGAAGCAAGAAGAAGAGATCATCGGGTGTCTACGTCAACGGCCAAAAGGTCCTGGACCTAAACCGCCGTGAGCGTCGACCAAGCTCTCGTCACCAAGAGCGCATCGTTGTGGTTGACGGCCCTTCTTCTCCCCTCACTCCCCCCCAGACATGGTCTGCTCCCCACACTGCTCCTACTTCTCCCATCACAAACTCCTACCTCGTCGACTCATCTCGGGACCCTGCCAACCGACGACCTGTCATCGTCGATGAGCGCACCCACCAGCCCGAGCATCGTGTCCAAATCGAGGTAGTTGACAACCACCGCTCCAAGCACCACCGCCACACCTCCAGCGGCTCCCGACACTCAGAGCGCGAGGAGGAAGAGCGCCGTCAACGCCGCCGTGAGGAGAAGCGCAAGGCCGAGTCGGAGCAGCGTCTTCGCGAGCGCATCGCCGAGGCCAACCAAAAGATTGCTCGCCGCCCTGTCGCCCCTGCACCACCCGCTCCCAGACGCTCCTCTACCTACAAGCGCCCTCAAGTCGAGGTCGAGGTGGTTGACCGACAAGCAGAGCTCGTCAACCAACTCCGCCGCTTAAGCTTTGAGGAGGAGCGCCGCGAGGACAAGGCCCGTCGCCTTGCCCGACGCGAGGAGAAGAAGGAGGAGGAAGCTCAGCGAGAGCGCCTCCGCGAGAGGATGCAGCCCAAGCGACGGGTGACCATCGGACCTACATACCGCTACGAATAAGCAGGAAGGATGATCTGATATTGTATTTTTTGGTCTTGTATCACTTTTGATCTGTTTTTCATGGAGTTACCAAGCAAAGGATGGGAATTAGCGATTTGAATTTTGTTAGATTTTGGAATTATTTTTGAATACGTTTTTGGGGAATTATAGGATACCAGCGATAATTACTCGCGCGGCAAAGAGCCGATTTCAGGACTACAGAACACTAGATACAAGACACCAAACAAGAAAAAAAGGAACTCAGAATGAGTTTTTGTTTTTGAACAACTTGCTCCCTCGCTCAGTGAACCATGGATAAAAACGTTGGACTCAAATTGCTGCAAATACTCTTAGCTTGAGTTAAAGAGAAAGGCTAGTTAATTGAATCATGGGGCACTAAAGCAGGTACGAACTAAGACATGTCAAATGTGCAAGAACGAAAAACCTGTCTCATCTCATGACCCTCGGGATGGCTGAGGGTGTGTAAGTGGGAGGTACACCAGGAGGAAAGCCACAGCCCAGATGCATACCAAGTGTAATTTGAGTGATTCCTAAACTTCGTCTTGATACCATTACTCACAATAAGACGAACCCGACTGCCCCGGTCCCGGAAGTGTAAAAAGGGTATCTGCAAGCCCACGACGCACGTCTTGTGAATCATGCAGGGATGTCGACCAAAGTACTTTTTCCCCTCGGGTGGAGTGGGGACAACACCATGATTTGAAAGATGGGGTCGTTTTAGGACTTTGGTAGAGCTTCATTCTGAGGCCTCTGAGAAACCAAGATTCACGAAATGGCCGTGCATGAGGGTTTGATAATGCAAGTTGGGGGCGCATTATGATAACCGGGCATGATGTTTCGGTCAAGACGTCGGTTGATGATAGGTTCGCATGGTTGAAGCCAATTGCCAGGGCGTGTATCAAGTCTCTGATGGAAAAAGACCCTTATCTTAATCAGTATTCAATCAGAAATTCTCCATCTCTGCCTTGTCTGCCTAAAATGGTCCTACCCAGGCTACCCTAGTAGCGCATCAACCCCGCTCTGATGATGTACCGATCGAGACATTAGTCTTTAGGGCCTCATGATCCGGGAATGTCTTTGATCGAGGTACGTATCTATTTCTTGGCCATTCTCTGAATGCAGCTCAAGTGCGAGTGCCGTGAGTCACGGCTTACCGAGACACGATAGCATACTATTTAGGAAATGGCCGATGAATGATATGCAGAGCATGATGTACCTGTGTGAATAGCTTAGTCGAAAGCAATATAGTAGGATCGAAGAAGAGCGACATACGGTGTATGCTAGAGTTCAACAAGTTCAAAGACCAACAAGTTATTTACACTCGTTTATAGAATTAGACACCTTAGTATCCGCGTATCCGCGTTTGTTAGAGTGGAACGTCTTGCACTTTCATACATGCAGTAGGATAGAATCTCAATGTTGAAGACCTAACAGACTCTTGCTTGACCACTGATGAATACTCCGTAATATACAGGCTTGGTCTACCGAGACCAATTGGATGACTGGGATTTCCAGTGATAAAAAATTCGTGTTTCATTTGTAATAAACACAGGCTTCATTATTCGAGTTGTGACTGTATAATAAGTACAACCGAATGACATGCAAATATGTTACTCTATCATTAACCCACAACAGATCCCCCAGCGTGGCGCTCTGTTGCGTGAATAAGTAACAAATCAAGTGAGCCGGTTGTTTCACCTCACTAATCATCATTCGAAACAGAGTCAAAGTAGTGAGTGGCATGTCATAACAGGGGGGCTCTTGAAAACATCCTTTCACAGTCACAATAACATCACAATGGCACAGCATCAGTGAGTGCTCGGTCACTTTATATTGAAAAACGGCTATATGCCTAGGCAAATCGAGGGAAACCCTCGACACGGTAGAAGCAATGATATGCCTACCACACGAATGTAAACTATCAGGCAGGCGTGTTGAAGCCAAACCGTCGCCATATGCAGTAGTGTTGGAACGACTGCGTAGCGGTAAGAGCTGGTGTTGAAGCCGCTCAAGGTATGTTGAATCTTACTATCCCAAGTCACGTCGATAGAACCAGGGGTTTTAGTAGTCGGTTCCACGACTGATAACCTCCTTGGTCGACTCTCGAAGTAGAACCGTCTATACAAGTTAGTATTTGGGGCCCTATGTAGACATCCATTGACCTACGTGTTCGAACTGGGCCGAATAAGAACCCTTGATGTCCGCGAGCGGTTCATACGCTTCGATGATTCCGTTTGAAACTAGAGAGTTCAACTTTTCATTGTCAGTTGCCGCTCTCAATCAAGTCGACGATAGAACTTACACCGGCTAGATATCGATCGACACCTAAACGCTCTAGGTAGCGACGGCAAAAGACAATAGTGCCGAACTGCTCCCTGATGACCTTGTACAATTTGTTGGCCGACGTGAAAGGCAAATTGACCTGCTTTGGCGCATCGTGATGCAAACCATAGCCGTAAATGCCAACCTGTAAGGTATGAGCAAAGGTTCATCTCACCGAACAATTGACTTACATCGTCGTGCAGCCGTCCAGTACCGGTCGTTCCGAACGTTTCAATGGCAAACACTTCACCTTCTTCCATCCTAGTCTTATCACGATTCTTGACGAACGGAATCGACTTTCCACCGTGGATCTGGTAGTGTTTTATGTTGTGCGCTGAGATGTTCCGGACTGGCTTGACGGGGAATGTCTTGCCGTCGATCTCAACCTCGTAGCTCTCCATGGCCTCTTGGATGGCAGCGCTGACGTCGCAGATACGAACGTCGATTCCAGTGGCCTACAAACATGTCAGACACTTCGCTGAGTAGACTTTCTGATGAACATACCTTGAGACCAGTGTTGGTGGCATCCTTGACCGCAGCCAAGAGATTGTCATATGTAGGATCAAACGACATGGTGAATGCACTATCGACAATCCAGCCATTGATCTGCACGCCGAAATCAACCTTCATGACATCCTCATACTGGAGAATGACATCCTTCTGGCCAGGATTAGGCGTGTAATGAGCGGTCTCATGATTCAGGCAGAGACCCGTTGGAAAGCCCATTCCAGACTTGAGGTTATCTCCCGGCTCTATACCTTGATTACCCAAAAGTGCACGCACGCCGTCTTCAATACCATTTGCGATGTCAATCAGCTTGTCGCCAGGCTTTACGTTGTCCTGAGTCCACTGTCGAACTTGGCGATGTACTTCTGCAGCTTTGCGATAGTCATTCAGAAACTCAGGGTCCTCGATTTGCCAACGACCCTTGTAACGAACTTCCTCGGCCGTGGTACGAGCCGTGTTGAAGTCATCAGAATAACTCTGAAGCTCACCAGTCGGATATTCCTTGTTTGCAAAGAGATCACCTAGGGGCACCCTGGGAGGCGAAGACTGCTGCGTAGGAGCCTTCTTCTTCTTCTTTGGCTTTCTCTTTTTCTTCTTCTTACCAGCCCCATCCGCTGTCAACGGTACGGAGGTGGCGTCGTTATCGTCATCATCGTCGTCGTCGCCCCCTTCGCCGCCCAAGTCGCCGTCTCCATCGCGGGTGAGATGCACACCGCGTGGCTCTCCACCAGCGGAGGCCTTGGAGGGGAGTGGTCCTTGACCTGGCGTGTGTGAGCAATTGATTAGATATAGAGAACTATGAGAGTTTCTGTACCATTTCCTCCAGATTGATCGTCTTCAGATGTCTTGGCGCCCATTTCGACATGAACGCTGCTTCAAATTTAAGTGTATGGTTGATGGATCGGAAGAGTAAGACGAGAATGATCCATGGTCTAATGTAAGTTGGAGTTGAGCGGTTACTGATGGCAGAAACGGATATGGAAATATGGCGCGTGGACAACTATGAGGGACCCAAAGAAAGGTGAAGGATGCGCCATGGTACATTGATTAGGTTGTCGATCGTTAGTCAGATGATTATGGAGACGAGTACCAGTCAAAAAGCAACGTCACTTCCAGTTCGAACTCTTGAACTTCAAAAAGGCGAAGAGCGGGAGTGGGAGAGATTTTAGGATTTTAGGTTCGAGTTTTAGAAGGTTTATAGGTTTTAGGTAGAAGACCACTACACCACTCTTCGTCGAGGATATACCAAGGCATTTTGGATTATAAGAGTATACCAGGAAGTCACACACGGGCTGAGCGGGTCTCGAGGGGCTCGACAAAAGAACCTGGCTGAAAATCCTTCCATTGTGAGTCAAGTGTTGGCAGATCATATCCGTTTTTTTTTCTCTTCTCGAGCGACAAGAGTCTGATACACAATGAGTTGCAGTTGCAGTTTTGTAGCCATACGAATTATATGGTGCATAAACAACACTGATAGTATCGAAAGGAACAATACTTTACGATCAAGTAGAAGAATTTGAAATGGCTTGTCATAATACTAGAATCTTCTCTCCGATTCCTCTCATACTACTAGTATATGTGAACTTCATTGTACATTGTCAAGTCGATCACTGTGTTCCGTATGTAATTGGTCCATTTTGGGTATAAATTCATGATAGACTCCAACGTATATGCACAACCATTCAATGCCATGCCCAGACTATGTGCCAGTATAATCCAAGTACAATGCCTATGTCAAATACCATCAACCTATGTATACCTGAAAAGAAGAAAAGAAATAACATGAACCCATGCATAATGTGCCCCAAACGTTGATACGTGAAATATTATATATGATGAGTGAGCCAGCTCATGCTGCTGGCTGTGCTTCTCCGCGTGGCCGTAACTTCAGGTTCAACGTGGGAACGTCTGCATTATCGAAAGCATAACGAGCTGTCTTTTCCCGTAATCGTTCGTAATGTTTCTGCAGTCGGCTCTCACCAACAACTAGCTCGAATCCGACAAGGAAACAGAAACTTATCTCCAGTCTAGCCAGTTCCGCTTCACTAACACCACCCACTTTGGCCATCTTTGCATGAGGATATGATAAATCTTCGAGGGCTTTCATCGCAACTCGAAGACCGGCCAGAACCAAACGGTGTGCGTTTCGCCTGGTAACAGGAATGGCTCGCTCCTCGACGGCTAATCGGTGTATGTACAAAGATGTCGCAAGGTAGACTGCAGTGCTCATCGGGCAGAATTGGTGTAGACGTTGAAGATATTGGTTGATACTAATGGGAGGCTCGTTCTTGCTGTAAAACTTGCGTGTGATGGCGCTGTGCTGTAAGTTGACAGGCTGAGAATCGGATCCAACGACGACATATGGTTCTGATTGAGGAGGCGGCGACATCAAACCTGGATGCTGTTTCAATTGCACACCATCGATATCTTCCGACCCGGGTTGAGAGCTATGGACGGGTTCAGGCCTTGATTCTTTTGCGGCCCTCCTGGCCTCAATCTCGGCCTGTTTTCTCAACCTCGCCAGACTTCTATCCGAGTATGATCGCACTATATTCTCCTTCTCGGCCTGCATGCCACTCATATGTGGTACCGTAGGAGACTTTGGAGGTGGTGTCGGAGGCACATCTCCTGTTATTTTGACAAGAAGCTCAACGCCGGCGCTCAGCAAAGCGAGAGCTTCGGAAGGTGCCATCTTGAAGAGGTCATGATCGGCAATGGACTTCGGTGCGGAGGGGTCATTATCGGCGATCAAATGGGGATCCGAGGAAGGCACTGGAGGAGGCGGCAGTCGATTAGACATGGAATCGGGATGTCGCAGAGGAATGGTACCGGTTTGGGCCTCGATCGCTACAGCAGTCTGATAAGACATGGCTTGGGAATTTTGTTGTTGTTGTTGTTGTTGTAAAAGCTTGTCGATGGTCAAGACACAGAGCTGTTGTCGCGTCTCGGTCTCTTAAGGCGCTGCGCAAGATCCGGCTCGCCGCCTTTCATGATCTCTCGTGAATCAAGACGTAGTGACTGGAATTGGGACAATTGGGTTGAAGTTTTCTGATCACGGGCTAGGCCTGTTTTTATTGTTGCTTGGGCTGGGTGTAAAAGACGAGCGCAAACTTGCGACTGTGGGACAAGAATACGGAAGTGGGCCTTGGGATCTGGACCTGGACCTGGGACCCTGGAGTAGCTGAGCAAGGTCCGTGAGGGCGAGGGTCTTTTATATCGAATTTTACCCGTATCAAGATCGCAACGGTCGAGAGGAAGACGATGCGAAGCCGGACCGACTACTTAGCGTAGCGTCGTTTTAGGTCAAATGAAGGGCAGAAAGAAATGTCCAAGATGAGGAGAAGATGGCGATGCTGGCTTGCCTTCGCCTGCTGCATGGAAAGACAATGATCGACGAGCGATGGCGAGATTAAAAGCAAAAAACAGCAAAGAAATGGAGTGATTCATCTACTTTGCTCTGCATATCTATTTGTATTCAATTGTAACCCATTGGCGGCTGCCCAACCTAAGAGAAGGCACCTGCCCGCACTTGCTCCTGCCCAGATGCATGCACACACCTACGCCTACGCCTTCCTCCCGAGGCCACCTCCCGAGCTTCATTTCTGCTTGTCACGAGCACGTGGTGCGGGGGAGTTTAATGAGATTTGCTAAAACGGATGCCTATCGTGATCGACCCATGTTTCGTTGCCCATGTTGATTCCCATATTTTGATCATTTTCGGCTTCTTTTTTCCCCCTTGGTTTCGAAAACTAAACATGTTCTAGTTCTTGAGTGGAATGTCACAGTTCCAGTTTTGTCAAAAATTGTGGAATCTGCAATAAGTACGAGATACTGTAGCCTGTCGACAGCAGAATGGCGTTATTCCACGGTTGATTCCGATCAAAGCAGCGATTGTCGTGTTATCCCTGCAACATTACGAGACGGTTTACGAACACTACTACTGTAACTCTGCGGCTGCCCCCATTTCAAGAGTCTAGATTTCAGGGTCCTTGGGTTAAACTACCGCATGAGCAGCAGTAGAAAAAGAGCCGCAAGAGATGAAGATCTTCCCATGCCAAGGCTCTATTTAGGCGTCTTGGGCGTCGTCTGATGTTTTCCCGGCGTCTAATCGCAGCGCCACACTATAAGCGGGCACCCCGGATTTGGTGCAATTAATCCTGCTGACCACGAGATGCAGATATATCGCATGCATAAGAAATGATAATAGATGCAGTTAAGCGCTCACTTTTATTACGACCTTTTGATTTCTCAGATCATTTCTTTATACTTTTTAGTTTGAATTCAAGCAATTACCCGAGATGAAAGCAGGTGAGACTGTGGTGTCGTGGTGGCGATGGAGGCAAATGGCTTACTTGTCCTGGTTAAAGCAGATGCGGCTTTGTGGGAAGGCACCCGTTAGTCTTGCCAACCATCAACAGCATTGGATCGTTTCACCCTGTAACGGGCTGTCTCAGTGACTTGATCCTCCACTTCTCTTGCTTTTTGTGTTCTGGGGAGCGTTGGTTGACAACCCTGCCAGCGTGTCTCGCGTCACGGAATGAAGATCCATGCAACTTAGTCTTGGGCTCCAGATATTGGGTCTGCTGATCAGATCAACAAGGACCAGCATTGGACGACTTATACGCAAAATGCCGCGCTCTAGACATCTGGCATGGCATATCTGTACTCCGGGAAGAATGCCTCTTTTCACTGTCTAGTTCACATCCGCTTCATATCGGGAACTTCTCATGACAATTGCTTCAGTTGTGCTCTTTTGATGTAGCCGTCACATGCAAATCCTATCTAAAACAGCCTTCCAGCCACTGGAGCCTCAAGGTCTAGAACATCCGTATTATGCCTTATCGTCATTCATTATGAGTTCGGTCCTCAGCAGTCCGGCGCCACCTTGACATCAACAACCGCCGTCTGTCCTGCTTGAACCTTGGCGATAGCTTCTTTGAGCACGTTCTCCAGCTCCGACGCCTTGTCAACTCGGGCGGCGTGGATGTCCCCGCCGGCAGCAGCCTTGGCAATGCCTGCGTAATCCGGAACTGGGTCGAAAGAGATGTTGATCTCTTCATTGGTGGCCTTGGAGCCAAGACCGTCGGGGTGAACCAACAATAAAGACCTGCGAGGAGCATTCCATCCTGTCATCTGTTAGCGAGTTCTCATCCTGGATCTTGCGTCCACTTACCCTTGTTGTTGAGCACAATAGTCAGCACCGGGATCTTGTATCGCCTCGAAATCCAGTATACACTTCCAGGTACTGTGAAGAGGTATGTTCCATCTCCTACAATTTGCACAACGAACTTGCCCTTGTTGGTGCCGCCGTTCTCAGCATCCGTCGCCAGCTTGATACCCAATGCACCACCGCCAGACCAGCCGAGACCACCGCCACCACAGTTGATCCATGATCCAGGGATTGTAGGCCGGACGTTGTCGTGCACGAATCCAGTATTAGTGACAGCCTCAATAGCCCAGATCGTATCTTCTGGACACATATCACGAAGCTTCTTGCTGAGATATCCAGTGCCGAAGCTGTCATCAGCAAGGGGCTCTGCCGCCTTGGCAATAGTGGCCAGTTTGTTCTCGTAAACCTCAGACCGTTGCTTCTCCGCCTCTGCTGCGTTGGTCTCGAGTCTGCTGGCGTATTCCTCCTTGTTCAGAGACTCGGAGATTTGCTCGACCGCTGTCAATGCATCGGCCTTGTAGCGTGCGTCAGCCTGGATGTAGTGCGTAGGCATCTGTTGCTTTAAGGGGTCAACATCAATATGGAAGATCTTTGCATCCGCGCGAGGCTTGCAACGTGTCTGAACCCAAGGGACATCACAGTCCAGGACGATGATGGTATCGGCAGTAGTAACAGCATCGTGGACACCAAACGCTAGACCGACCCAAGCGGGGTGGTCAGCTGGGAAGCACATATCGCAACCTCCCGTGTCCAACACGCGTAGTCCCTTCACCTTGTCCGCCAATTCGACAAGAGCAGCAGGGATCTTGTGGTTTCTTCCACTGTAACCGGTCACCAGTAGGGGAGCTTTTGCGCCAGCCAGTGCCTCGGAGATTCTGTCGACAGCACTTGTAGGGAGTCCACCGAGTTCCACGGACTCCCAATGCTCTTGCTTGAGCGAGTAAGGCTTGAGATCAGCCTCGAGAATCTCTCGTGCACTGCATAGATACACGGGGCCCTTGGGGTCAGATGTGGCAAATTGCAGCGCGCGGTTGACCATTTGCTTGACGTTGGCCCCTGTCTTGATCTCACCGGTGTATCTGCAGTATTGAGAGACGATCTGCTTCTGGTCTGGCACATCTTGAATCCAGTGGATGTACTCTGTGCGGCTTCCACGATGTTCGCCTTCTTGTGTGAATGGCGACAAACCAGAAAACACCAGCACAGGTGCTCTGCCAGTAGAAGCATTGTGGACAGCTGCTCCAAGACCTTGGGTACCAACATCCACGTGCACAATGACACATTGAGGTTTGCCTGTTAGTCGTGCATATCCATCAGCCATGGACATTGCTACCATCTGCAAACTGTTAGTTTAACTCATACAATTGCAATTGGGACATACCTCATTGGGACAAGTAATAATCTTTGGGAATTTCCCCTTTGCTTCCCGCTGACCTTTGACCATGGCCTCAATGATGCTAGGATGATCTGTACCCAAGTTGACGAAGCAATGAGTTATGCCTGCATCCCAGATGGCCTCAAAGAAGGCAAAAGATGCAGTGTACATCTCCTCACTCGCTGTCGAATATGGACGAGCCATGACTGATGTGGGAGAGACATTGTGAAGTGCTGTGGGAGCTTTTTGATGGGTTGTTGATAAAGACAGTGTGGAACTTCGTCCATCTCTTTGAGAAACAGAAGATGCAGCGGCAATGCTATTATATCTACGCACTGAGGTCTGAACCTGCCCGCGGCATCTCCATAAGCTAGGGGCCGCCAATCTAGAGCGTTGCAGCAGCGCCATGATGTTTGTTCTGTGGATGTGTTAGTATGTATCTCGAAATGCATCAGGAGCATGGTGATGTGTTGGGACGTAAAGTAAGGGTGTAAGTGACAATGGAAACGGTTCACACCATCTGCCCAGCCTCTTACCTTGTTCACAAAAGTACTGATAATTCAACCCAATTAAATCCTATCAACGCGTATAAGAAGATTACAAAGCTGAACCGTATAAGTTAAGCTTGTAGTTGTGGTAGACAATATGTTTAGAAGAACCTGGAACAAGAAACAAGCTTCCAAGGCCGGGTTTTGTTGCCCCCCTCCCCCGCAAGAACCCGTTCCACAGCCTATCTCCAAAACCCCATCAGAAACGCCCTTTGTTGTGTCAAGCGGGTCTGTAAAAGTGCCGTGTCTGGCCGTCCTGTGCTCACGCGGAAGGTACAACAACATGGTTTGAGTTACGGTGACAAGATAATGCGGGGTTGGGAGGGGACTAAGGTCAAAAGTGTGGAAATAGGGCGTTTTTGACAAGGTTTTTGGGATGTAAGTGAGATAAAGTGAGATAGCATGACGAGTAGCTTACAGGGTTATAGGGGGCGTTTGACATGGGAGGTTTACGTGTTTATATCTATATCACGGGCTTCTCTGGACCACTCGCGACTCTGCTTACGAGTTGTGAACTTCACAATATTGGAGATGAGAGCCTGTGTTGTTACCCCGGATTTTGAGTATAGAGGCTCCCCACCACTAGTTTGCGCCAGAAGCCCTGGACACGCGGGGAAATCATGACACTAGAAAGCTGAAGCGGGTCTGTCATGACAAACAAGACATCTCATGATTAAACAGCTGGAGGCTAAGAGATGAGCCTGGTAAGAGTACAAGTGAAACGCAGGATCCCAATTGTCAATAGCGGCTACATACGTTGGTCTCACTGAATCTCTAGTGACACCGACCCGGCCTCTGTCGGCATCTACACGGCATCCATCGGGTTCGGAGCCGTCCCTCCCTCATTCGTCTGGCATGTCATCTCGTGACAATCCCTTAATTAGAGGCCAATGCTTCAGTCAGCTGGCTCAACACTCTGAGGATTTTGAACGATGTCCTCTGGATCCCACACCTTCTTTATTTCCCGTAGCCGCGGCAGATTGTCCGCCCAGTAGAGCTTCTGCGCCGCATCCCGGTCGATCCACGCATCAATGTATCCGGCATAAGTGGAGCGGGCGCCCGGGGCCGACCGTTGGATCCGTTCATGAACTCCGTCCAACAACATCCGTGTCGCTCCCGAGACTTTGACCACGCCGAGGCCGTAGGACTGATACATAATGACACTGCCCCGGTGTGGGTATGCAGTTGCATTTGCAGGCGTATCCATCATGGCGCCGCCTTCGGTATTGAAGATGATTGTAACAGGGGTAGTTTCGGTGCGAGTATCCTCAAGGTACTCAAACAGGTCATCAATGGTCGAATCATTCAACAAGTCCTTTTTGCTAAGCGCAAGTGACTTGCCATAGAATGCGTTTGGGACGCTAGCAACGGAACAACCAGCCCCTTCGGCCTCATGAAGCAAATGGCCCAGCCAGTTTGTGAGCTGTACAACACCTTTGTCGATCCCAGGTAGACGATCAGGAATTCCCGTAGCCTGATACTCATCCTCTGTGCCGAAGAATGTACCGGTGATTAGGGCCCCGAGAGGGTGAACGACAAAAAGGCTGGAAAACCGTCGGTCCATATCTGGATCTGCTACCAATGCCTGCCACTCCTTGTATAAACTGGCCGTATTATCTTGCGAGCCAAATTCAATGTTGTAGCTGTATTGAACGATGTTGCCGGGCTCTTCCTGAGTCTTTACCACAAAGTTGGTCGCGATGCCGAAACTTGCTCCCGCACCGCGCATTGCCCAGAAGAGATCTGAGTTGTTGTGTAGACTAGCCTTTTGAACGGTGCCGTCTGCCGTGACAACTTCCATTTCGACAAGATGATCGAGAGAGCTCCCCCACATGCGAGATGTTGGTCCAAGGCCGCCCTGAAACCTTGGTCAACTGTTGTCAATCGAGAGCTGGGAAGACCTACCACTGTCAAGTGTCCTCCAGTGCCTACACTAGGGCATGTCCCATGAGCGATAGCTCGTCTTCCATTCTCGTGCAGGCCTTTGTCTAAATCGCCGAGAGTGTTGCCTGAGCCGAATGAAGCATACCATGTCTCAGTGTCCATTTGAAAGTCCTTGAGATGGACTAGGTCGATTGATACAGCCCCATCTAGGCCTCCCAGGCCATAGTTGCTACTCAATTAGCCCTCATCGCAATTTGGAGAGGTGACTTACCCATAGGAGTGCCCTCCAGACTTTGCTTGCACTTTATATCCATATTTTTTGGCACATTTGACTGTCTCCGAGACCTCAATCGTATTCAATGGTCGAATGATAGCTGCAGGAATGACTGGTAACTCGATATTGAACGGCTTCGCCCACCAAGCGAAGAGCGCTTGATCTGGGTATGTGACACAAGCGGAGCGATTTGCACAGATGACATCTAGGCAATTGCGGATTGGTGAACTGCTGCGGTTGCCCATTGTAGAGGAAATAGAAGTCAAGATGAGTAGGTCCAAAAAGATAATGAGACGAGGGGATCGAGATGGGTTTTTCTTTTCGAACGAACAGAGGTTAAATGGATATGTCAAAGGGTGGTACGTTGTGAATGGTTATCATACATGATCACACAAACAGCGTCGGCCTTTTCTTTTCCTCCGATATCACACCAAACTTGCGTTCCTTCTGTCTGTAAGAGTCGTGCATTGTAGCACTGAGGCAAACATTGGCAGATATTGCCGGCAGTTGGTTCCCGGGGTGAATTACTTGACTAGAAGGACGAGAATCGCAAGGTACCAAACGTAACTACTGATAAGAGCAATTCCTACAAGAAAAAGAGTCCAAACGAAAAGGCTATATGGGTCGTATGACCATTTTCAGGGTAATACAAGAATGGCATGCTACGCGTCGTTCCTTTCGACAGCAATGAAGGCCGTTTACTATCTATCGACTGCAACAGGATATGGGGACCCGCGAAAGTAACAAGTGATCATTGACGAAACACGGTGGACTCAATTTTAACTAAATTTATTATTATTTTATTATACGTTTTCTCCTATTCTATAACCCCTCAAGACCTGCCTTGTCTCTATTATTACTGCCCAGTATGTTCTAAAACTTGGGCATGTCATACAAATCCTCGGGATCTGTTACTTTGTTAGCAGTGAATACTTGGCTCATGATTCATCAACTTACCCTTGCCCTCATCCCGGATGTACTTCCTAAACTCGGAGACCTTGTCATCGATCTTCTTCATCATCTCGTCAAGCTTGGCCTTAACCTTATCGTTTGACTCAGCAGCACCTTTGAGTGCACGCTTAGCAACGTCGAATCGGCTGACCCAGTTCAAAAGCATCATGTCGAAGGGTGTAGTGGTGCTGCCCTCCTCCTTGTAACCCTCCACAGTCATACGGTGTAGACCAGGACGTCCGAAGAGAAGACCTTGAAGCTCGGCGGCGTATCCATGGTAGTTGAAACAGACGGGCTTGTCCTCTGTGAACATGTCGAGGAAGTCAGCTTGACTGAGAGCGTGGGGATGGCGCGACTCGGCGGCTAGAACCATAAGATCGGTTACGTTGACGACACGGACTCGAAGCTCAGGGAGCCAATCACGGAGGAGCTCTGCAGCCTTGACAACTTCGAAAGTCACCTCAACACCGATTCCGACAATCACAACGTCAGGCTCCTTTCCGCTGTCAGTTGAGGCGAATTCCCAAGTGCTTGCGCCCTTCTTGCAGTGCTCCGCGGCTTCATCTGGAGAGAGGTAAACTCCAGTAGGCTGTTTGGAACCAATCATCAGGTTGACATAGTTCTTTGAGCCTAAGCAGTGGTGGATGGTGCTAACGAAGCAATTGGCGTCAGGAGGAAGATAAACACGTGCCGCCTCAGCCTTTAGGTTGAGGACGGATCCGATGAATGATGGGTTCTGGTGGGAGAAGCCGTTGTGCTCCTGGCGGGCCCAAGTGCTTGTTTCAATATAGTTGATTGAGCTGAGATCACCTCTCCAGTTTGTCTCGCGCGCAATCTTGTTGAACTTTGAGTACTGCACCATCATTGTGTGAATGATACCCAAGAACGACTCGTAACTTGGGAAGAGAGCGGTTCTTCCAGTAAGTGTGTAGCCCTGACACATGTTAGCAAATTCCATTACATATGCGTTCGTTTACTTACCTGCATCCATCCCTGGCAACAATGCTCAGACAGGATTTCGATGACTCGACCACCCTGGGCGCGGGAGAACTCATCCCATTGGAAATTTCGGCCAGTGTTCTCGAAGACTGCGCTGAGCTTGTTGCTCTCAAGTTCGTCAGGAGAAAAGATGCGGAAACTCTTGGGGTTTTCCTTGATAACCTGGTTCAAGAAATCGCCGGTCTGCTTCATACAACTGTTCTGCGAATCCTTCTCTGCGCAAAACGGCTTCCAGTCGGGCAGTGTCAGCTGCTGATGAGGATCGTATGTCTTCTTGAGCTGCCCAAGTCTCTTCTCATCCTTTTGAGGAATGATCTCCAAGATGCTATCAGCAGGCTTACCGTCCTTCAGCAAGTGGTCTGTGCCATAGGTCTTCAGCCAGTCTTCTAGAATCTTGACATGCTCCTCATCCTTGCTTGCATTGGGAACTGGGATTTGGTGAGAGCGGAAAGAGCCCTCAATAAATTCGCCATCGACCTTTTTAGGACCTGTCCATCCCTTGGGAGTTCGAAGGACGATCATGGGCCAGCGAGGCTTGACAATGGGCTTTCCGCTTCGTGCAGCGTTCTGGATCTTCTTAATCTCGCTGACAGCCCATTCCAGAGCACCAGAAAGTTCGGCGTCGATCTCATCTAGTGTTTCCACAATGGTAGGCTGGTATCCGTAACCGGAGAATAAGCTGACAAGCTCCTTGTCGTCCATACATCCGAAGATGGTACGCTCACTGATCTTGAACCCATTGACGTGAAGAATGGGGATAACGGCTCCAGACTCAGCGGGGTCGATGTATTTGATGGAGTGCCAGGCACTAGTGAGAGTTAGCAAGAGGTTTGGGAATTGCCCTGGGGCGGGTAGAAAACGAGGCGCGAGGACGTAAACAACATCCGCACGTCTCACATTGCCTGTACCCCTGAGATGTGAGTTACTTACGCTGCAGTAGGACCGCTCTCAGCTTCTCCATCCCCAACCAAACAAGATACAATCAGATCTGGATTGTCCATGACAGCGCCAAACGAGACAGCGAGCGAATAGCCTAGTTCGCCACCCTCATGGATAGACCCGGGAGTCTCGGAGTTGATGTGACTGCAATTGTCAGTTTGACCCTGTCTATAAATCAAGATTCGTCTTACCTAGGGAACCCTCCAGGTACAGAAAATCCAGCAATGAGGTTTTTCAGACCATCCTTGCTGACGCCGTACTTTTCAGGGAAGAATCGCTCTAGGGAACCCTCGAGCCATAACGAAGCCAAAGCTGCGGGCGCACCATGACCAGGTCCAATAACAAAGATCATTTCCAGATCATGATTGCGGATAAGTAGGTTCAAATGTGACCAAACGAGGATAATACCGGGACATGTTCCCCAGTGACCTTTGAACGATTAGCGAAGAACATGGCCCAGTAAGAAGTATTACATACCCAACAAGCGTGGCTTGATATCTTGTGCCTTCAATTCTCTCTCGAGCAGGACGTTGTCCTTGAGGAAGATCATAGCTGGGTACCGGAGTCAGCCATATGCAGCGCACCCTTGTGAGGCTCAACTTACATCCTGCAATATAGCATGCTGCATGCTGGAAATCATTAAGCCCTTGGGCAATCTTCTTGTCCAGCTGCTTCTTTGGCGCCGTGTATGCCAAATCAAGAATGTTATCCGGGAGATGGCTGTCCAGCGGGGCTGGGTTGGGCCGATCGATCACTTCACCGGGCATCTTTGCGCGTGCGGTTTGGTATCAGATGGGGAATGGTAAGCTACAACTGAAGGTAAAAGTAACAGAATTGGGACCGGGGTAGAGATGTTGATCACGGAGATGCAAGGACCTGGGACGGATGAAGAGTTGACAGTTTTGTTCATTCGCGGTATTAGAGCTGGGTGATAGTGACGCCGAATCCAGCAGGGAATGATGTTATATCGATGACGTATTTTGACGTCGTCTCGACGTTGCCCCACGTAACAACTTGAATATTGGGAAGTTAATCTCGATTGTCCCGGTGAATTGAATTTGTGATAAAAGAGCGAGCTTAGGCTGTTGATCTGTATTTTTGACGGAAATACCGGTACCAAGGGACGGGAGTATGTCTAATTTTAGAACCCAGCTGGTTGGGATCGACATCTTGGGAGACGCTTCCTCTTATCCTTGTGTTGTTTATTCTCCTTGTGACACTTCTCTAAATCGTCAGCGGGCGAGTACGTCACTTCACAGACACGAATGAGCTTGTGATAAGGTCTTTTCCACGTTGTTTTAATCCCAAGTATAAGCCCAGGTTGAATAGCTTATATAGCATCCCCTGTAAACACATGGGGTCGTTGTAGATATCGTCATTGTGAATGCCGCCCAAAAACAACCCCAGACCAGAAACTCCTAAATATGTTGAGCCCTATTTTGGTACTAATCCATCCAAAACCTTGTTTGTTCCTGTCCAACTCCAAATGCCATCGCCTTTACAACCAAGTCGAACATGATCGGCCGCGATTTGAATACTCCCGCTACTGTTTGAAATAAAACCCAATTGTGAATAGAATGAGAAGATAAAACGATTCAGCTGTGTCTGGCCCCTTGTGGCCATCACTACTGTTTTCATGATGGTGTGCCGCGCTCTTCGACCCGCTCTCCCTCGAAACTGTACAAGCGAACTTCGCCATCCTCGCTACCACTTGCCATGCGGCTATCGCTAAGGCCTACGCAGGTAACAGGGCCAGCATGGCCGGTGAAGCTGCGCTCGCATTTTCCAGAGCGAGGCTCCCATATCTTGGTCATAGAGTCATTAGCGCCTGTGACTACACGCAGAGTGTCGCCGACAAGACCCCAGATGCCCTCAACGTGACCAAACATGCTGCGAATGCACTTGCCATTTGTGGTGTCCCACAGGCGGACAGTGTTGTCCAATCCACCAGTAAGCATGTAGCGTGGTGGCAGTGGCCGGTCGGGATCGGATGTGAAACCCGATCCATAAGACGCCCGAACATCGACAGTCTGTTCGGAAGCTGTTGCAGGCGGAGTGTTGCTTCGACTACTCGATACAGACGCTGTGTCTGTGGTGTCCAAATGAGGCATCTCATCAGGTTCAAAATCCGCAGGCATCAGGAGAACCTGCTGAACCTGGCCAACATGACCAAGGAACGTCTTGATGCACTGCTTGGAGTCGATGTCCCACATTTTGACAGAAAGATCGTCTGAGGCGGAAAAGACAACACGAGAGGGCGAATCAATTCTCACGTGGTTGACCCAGTCAGTATGGCCTCGGAGACAAAATGTTTGCTTGGTGTTGAAGCTAAACACCTTGATCGTCTTATCAATGGAGCCTGAGGCCAACGTGCAGCCGTCATAGTGGACTGACAAAACACCCTCGGTATGGCATTGGAGTGTACTGAGGCACTCTCCAGTCTGCCAATTCCAGATTTTGATGGTCTTGTCAAAACTACCACTGATCAATTTGGAATCGTCGAATTGTAAAGTGCGCACTGCCGACGTATGTCCTCGTAACGTACGTATCACTTCCCCTGTCTCAATATTCCAGATTTTAATGGTGGTGTCGTAAGATCCAGTTGCAAGGATGTTGTCATCAAACTGGAGACATGTAACACCATTCTCGTGACCTTTGAATGTCTTGATGGAGCAGCGACCAGTCTTCCAGTTATACCCCACCTTGAACCGGTCGCGATAAACATCTTTCCAAGGTCGAAACTTGCGCTCTTGCTCAAGCTGCTGTCGTGACTTGCCCCCGCTATTCACTCTAGAGCGTTTGGTCATTCGATGTTCATGCTCGTGTTCATCGTCAGCTTGGCGTTTTCTTGATTCGCTCGTTTGTGTCTCAGCCTCGTCGTCGATCTCAACCACATCGGCGGCATTCGGTTGTCGGTGAACTTGTTGATGGCGGCTCCACGCCATGAGCTTTTTTCTTTCGAGCAGAGGAAGACCCCAGCCGCATTTGGTGCATTTGCGATCAATGTGTTGTTCGCACATGCGATGCCACACCACATCGTCATCGGCCAGGTTTCTCCATCTACGGCTGACCTGGGCGGCCTTGCAGAGGGAGACTGTGTCGAGGTAGGAAAGGATTTTGTAGGAGAGTTCGGTAGGAAGCGCAGCGAGGAAATCGATCTTGAGTTGCTCCTGGACCTCGCGTGACACGGTGGACAATTGAGGGAAGCAACATTGAGTGATAATGCCCTGTAGCATCAATTCGCGATGTTTTGATGGGGCTGCGGAGAAGAGAGACCAGACGTGTGTGATAGCCTCTTGGTCGGCGGATGAAAGACTGTTGAGTTCCTGGAGTTCGAGTCAGCATGAAGCTATCATAACAGTTGGCAAGAGATGATTGCACTGGAGATATTAGATGGAAGGGGAGGCGACTGGACTCACACTTTGAATGAAGCCCATCTTAGACTCGTCGGCAGCGCGCCGGCATTTTGAATCAGGTCGGTGACGATAGCAGAACTTGCTGTTAGGGTCCCTCTTTCGAATAGCGGTGGTATCGTTGGGGTTTGGAGACAGAGGCATCGCTGTCTTGGCCTTGCCAAAGGGTGCATAGAGACCAGGAATGTGTTCTTTGAGGAACGGGCTGACAGTCTTGCCCACCAATTCGGACGGCATCTTGACGAGACGTGGATTGATTTCTTGATGGGATCGTTGGCGGTCGCAGTTGTTTTTGGAGGGTTGATATTGAGAGTTGTCGTCGAGTTGTTCGGAGTCAAAGCCGGAGTCAGTGGCTTTTAGAGAGCCACCATTAGTAGCAGGAGGTGACGAGGTTGAGATAAGTTCTGTGGATGGCACAGGACCATGGCGATGTAAAGAATCCGTAGTCTGGATCGGAGCAGAACGAGATGCAGAAGATGGAGTGGACATAAAGGAATGAGATAGAGTTGAGTGTCCGGGGTTTGCGACAGAGTCGGAGGCGACCCGATGGCCGTTGACGAGCGAGGGGCTTTCCATGGCGAAGGAGGTATGTGCTGGACTGCAAATCAAACCAAGGCCCTGGGGGTGGGAGATTAGAGTCGCGCGATGAGCTGGTTAGATATCGCAACTCCCGGTCTGGGTCTGGGGAAGAGTGGCTGTCAACTCCTGGGAGGGATCTGAGGCAAAGTGACTGGCGGATGGCGTGCTGAGTCTTGAAGCGCTATGTCCCAGCACGAGCTGGCGGCCCACCTTGAAAGACTCAGGACCCTAGTCAGCGACTGTGCGACAAGAATTCTTGGTGAGAAGACGCTAATTGGGTTACGGAAGGAGCTAGAACAGGTCGTGATTTGCTGTTTTGTCTCCGAAGGTTGTTTGGAGGATTCAGGCTGGCTGATTGTACCGTAACGAATGTTGACGCCAGAGTTTTATGTGGAAGGATGTAAGTGGGAATGGAAGTGACGTTTGGCGGAGGCAAAGCAATCAACCTTCAGAGGAAGGAAAGGGTTGGTTCGGGTCGTCGGGGATGGCCCCTCTTCTTTCCGTGGGACTTTACATAAAAATCCCATTTTGCAGGACCCAAACAAACCAAATGGCGGGGGAATGACAGGGAAAGGTGCTTATTAGGTCTACTTCTTCAGCACTAACAGACGAAGATTGGCTCCCGTCTATCCGTTGAAGGTTTGATACTGATAACACATCTTTTTGGTGTTATTCCCTAGGTAGGTGTATGATAAACGATCCATTGCTTATCTCCATGAGCTTCCTCATCAGTGAGTCCTCCGTATCTCTCGTGGAACCGTGTCTTCTTTTCGACAGGGCTTATACCACTAACTGACGCGCCTGAATGACCCCCGTCAGATTGCCCGCACTGATTTGAGCCCTGTGGTTGTGCCTCACGAGAAGCTCTTCGAAATTTGGGACCGAAATGGCGTTATCAGCGACCGATCAGCCGAAAAGCTGACGGGGATGTCAAGAGTGGGGCCTGATCGCGGCAGTCGGTCAGTGTGCAACCTAAAGGTTTGAGTATGGCGGCTCTGCTGATGAGATACAAATTCGTGATATTCGCCACTTGAACTTTAAACTCGATATACGTTAGACATTGATGAATATCAACAGTAGTATTGTTCCTGGAGCACAAAATGGCCCCTCACTGCACCGTTTAGGGGACCTGACACTATTTGGG
This sequence comes from Fusarium heterosporum, assembly GCA_013396295.1. Lineage (NCBI taxonomy): Eukaryota > Fungi > Ascomycota > Sordariomycetes > Hypocreales > Nectriaceae > Fusarium > Fusarium heterosporum. The sequence goes on along the minus strand of JAAGWQ010000171.1, from coordinate 58,186 downwards.
CCTTAGTTTGTACCGTCATGCATCAAAATGGGGAATGGTTCTGGACCCTTTGCATCCTATAAGCTTGAGACGAGACCCTCTGCTAACGGCACAGAACAAACGCCATTGCCAATGATAATGGAGCTGTTTCACTCAACATAAGGTGCAACACGCCTCGTCGCATCACGTCGGCTTTTCGTTGCTCGGCAGATGAAAAAGAAAATGGATCCTCGAGTGCCGCCGTATCCTCGTCTCTGTTACATAACAGACCCCATCGTCAAAATTCTCACCTCAAGTCTCCTCTTTTTTACGTTTTGTTTTCTCTTAGACTTGAAAGACTTGGCTTCTTTCTTGCTTCTTTGCCCCTCATTTCTCATGCCTGCAGCCGATCTCTCTGTAAGTTGCTTATCCATTGACACTATCTTCTTTGGTACAAACATGCGCCACGAGCAGCCACAATCCCATCAACATGAACATGGGTCATGATGATATCTGGATTCTATCCTGTCGAATATTGCATACGTCAAAACAGCAAAAAGCATTCATCTGTTGCTCTAGATAGCGCCACTCGAGATGATGTGATTCTAATCACAACTAGCCCTGTCTCGATCCGTATCAACATGGCTTTGTCATCAGAAATCTGTCGCCTCTCCGATACCCGAGTCGAGTTATCCTACTTAACAGCTTATTGACCTTAGAAAATCATCACATAATCAGCCATCACGCAATAGACAATCTTTTTTCGATGCTCATAATCATCATATCTTCGGGATTTGGCTTTGCCTACTCTCAAGTTGAATGTTGATTACATAGGGTTTGAGGCGTGATTGCTCAATTGGTTCTATAAGCACATCATTAAAGATATAATCGTGGCACTGAACTATAATTTTGAGCACAGCGACCGCACAAGCACGATGCTGCCTCACGCGGGAATCCTTTTGGCTTTCGGCTAATCCAATCTCATCGACACGCCCGCCTCAGAGTCGTCTGTCTTGTCCTCGTGGACAGAAAAGGGTCTACGCATTATGAACACGGAGGCAGTTGACGATGCGTTTACGGACAGTCTCAGGGATCATCCATATCCTAGCTTCGATCACGAATATCAGGGTGTGCTCAGACTTAATGGCCATCTAGAACGGCTTCCACGGATGTCTTGGCCAGTGCAGATACCGTGTTGACTCATCTACCTGCCTAATAATCTTGTTATGCTGTTCAAAAGGTCTTGCGACATTCTGTGTCGGTATGGTGAAATTAAAAACAAAGCAAATCTTCGGTCTCGTAGGAGTTTCTGATTCGATGTTCGAGTCGCGGTGTATAAGTAACGGGCAAAGTTATGCAGCTAAGATGCTGCCAGGGAATGATGCTTGATTGACGCCTAAAGTGATGAACATCAGATCTTTTGTATCAATGCTTCAGTCAGGCGCAGTTTTGAGGTCGGGCTCGTCCCGACGTTTGTGTGTATTTTTGCAATCTTGATGGTTTAGTGATGAGAGTCGTATGGCGGAGACTGAACATTAACGATGGCTGATAACCCCTGACTTGTATCCTGCATAAAATACCAATGTGAGACATCGCCATTCAGCGCGTCATCGACACGTACAGGCGGAAAACGTGGTCAAATACTAGATAAGAGATAAGGCTGGCCACTGCAATAGATGAGAGTGATCATGTCAAGCCTGCATATTCGCGACATCAGCACACCAGCAAACAAGATGCTGTGAGGTGCTTCACAAGAAAATATGTAGACGTGTACAAGAGTTTGCTTCAATAACAAAAACTCGGTGAGATGGCCGAGTTGGTTATGGCGCCAGGTTAAGGTTAACCTTAACACCAATTTCCTGGTGGAGCAATCCTCCTGGGTTCGAGTCCCAGTCTCATCAATTGACTTTTTGCATTTTTCCTATACTGATCATACTACACATGATCTTACATGTTTTTGTAACTTTGTAGTAAAACCAGTACATCACAACTCATAGTGCATGTTTCTTCTTTCGTTCCTCTTTTTTCTTACTTTTTTTTTTTTCTCTAAGTGAAGCCATAACTACGCAACATATCACAAAGTAATTGAACCCAGATGGTGGCAGCTCCTCCTTTCTCGATTCACAGTTCTATGACTTCATCCATGATATAAATGTGCCTCTAGTACAACACCAAATTAACTATTGAGTCTTTTAATTTGCTTATTTCGCAAATCCCTATCTGCTTCCACCAACAATCCCCCGGCCTACAAAAGCACTGGCCTCGATTTAACGACTAGCAGCAATCCATCATCATCGATCGTGGATGGGTTCACCAGAAGCCGCCTATTGTCTTAAACGACAATCAAGATCGAACCCCACCACTCGGGCTGGAAACACCATTTAACGCGTTGCATCTACGTGAATCGCGAACCAACCGCGCTCTGAGACTCGCCACTTGCATCACAATCGTCCAGCCACGCGGTGACTTATGTATGATTCAATGCGATTAAACTCTCGGATCGTAGATCGCCCCTGTTCAGATAAGGATCCAGGGGTATTGGAGATCGGGTACGGAAGTGCTTGCAGTTGTGCTAGTAGTGAGCCGCGTTGTTGGTCCGTGGAAGATGATTCATTGAATCGAGAATCGGACAATGTCGTCATGGACAGATGCGAACGATGATGGTAATGTACTCAGAAGGAACAAGTGTTGCTATTGAACTGTGAATTTGAAATGTATAAGATGGGCCGTCTTCTCGATTAACTGAGAAGGTTCCTCATCAACACTCAAGCTCAACTTTCATCAACAACATACAACTCCAACACCAATCACCAACCACCAATCAACATGTCTTCCAACAGCCTTCAAGATGCTCCTTCTGGTGACTACCAGGAGGATTCTTATGTTTCTCGTCCTGGTCAAAAGGAGCAACCCATTCCTGTCCAGTCCGACTCTGACCGAGTTGAGGACCCCATCGATGCTGAACAGGCCGACACTGATGCCCAGCTTGGTATGTCAAGCTTTTTTATCTTCGCAAAGCAATATCTAACAGTTAGCAGAGCGCGATGAGAAGGATGCTATCGATGAGAGCAACATCATCGAGGAGCGTACTCGAGGTGCTACCCAGCCTGGAGGTACCTATACTGAGCCCGGCGACGAGGAGGGTCTCCCTTCTGATGACGGCCGAAGCTCCAACTACTAAGCGAGTTCTGAAGAGTGAAAGCGTTCTGTTATAATGAATCTGGCTATAATAGGTGTTTTGGGACAGAATTGAATATTAAATTTGCGAAAACATGTGAGACTTGTGCTTATGCGTGATATCATTAATCAAGGAACCATGTTGTTAGTATACTATTATAAAATGAGCAAAATCACATGCCATCAACTAATTGTGTAGTCACAAAACATATGTAACTACCTTTCATTAAACGCTCTGCCACTTTAGGATGCCCGAGAGCAGCTTGTTGTGGCCGGCGAATTTTGAGCTGACAGCTTGAGTGTACTAGAAGATTTAACAAGTGCCTGCAAATAAATAAAAACTAGGTAAAGAATGCCAAATCTCAAATTAAATTGCCTAGGCTCTTTCGTCGCCTGGTCTAGATAAGGCATTTCTTATGTGCCCTGAGGGGTAATATGTGACGGGAAGACACGGATGCAACTTAGAATACAAGTTAACAAGCAAGATAAAAATCACTGAGTTATGTGAAATATATGCTATAAGGTTACGAAGAGAACGAAAGAAGAGAACCAGATACTGAATCTCCTGTTGGTTGACGTAGACAATCCCGTGAAGCATGTGTAACGAAAACTTTCCCAGTCTGACATTATCTCTCACGGCTAAAGTTTTTGGCTGTTCATCAGAAAGACCACCGTCAGCAATACCGCTTCTTATTCTGTCAAGACGATCAATCCTCAACGTCCTATTTGTTTCAAATTCCTTCCTTTATGAACCTATGGTACATAGAATTCGAGATATAGGGTAGCCCCCATGGGAATGATAAGATCCCCCGCCACCGGGACCACAACGGGAAGCCCCACCCGCCCGCATCGAAAATCTCGTCCCTCAAACAGCCCAAAAAAGTATTACGCGATAGCTGCACCTTTTCTCTTACATCTATCATTTCTTGTCGCAACAGATGCAAACATGGCGGCAGATAACGAAACTCCTGCCGCGAGCGGCTCCAACGACTCTCGTCCGTCGGGCGATGCCAATGCCTCTAACAACAATAACTCTGGCAACCGTCGCAACCCGCGCCATGACCATCGAAAGCCTGGCAAGGGACGGACAGAGAAGGGACGCGGAGAATGGGGGTAAGCTCTCACCTCAATTGCTGAATTGAGTACAGTCGCCAACGGCGCTAACTAGATACTAGTCGCGAGAAGGGCGACAAGCGCAAGAAGAACGACGAGTTCAAGGAATTCAAGCGTCGCAAACTGAACAAGCAGGGCGATTCTGCAGATGCCGACAACAATCCTTTCTCCAAGGATGAGATCGCCGCCGAGGAGCGACGACCCAAGCGAAAGGTTGCTGTCATGATTGGATACGCTGGCACTGGCTACAAGGGTATGCAAGTCAATGGCAACGAGAAGACTATCGAGGCCGATCTGTTCAAGGCCTTTGTCGCCGCGGGCGCCATTTCCAAGGCCAACGCCGACGACCCCAAGAAATCTAGTCTGGTTCGATGCGCTCGAACTGACAAGGGTGTGCACGCTGCTGGAAACGTCATCAGTTTGAAGCTCATCATTGAGGATGAGGATATTGTTGACAAGATCAACGCCGAGCTGCCTGATCAGATCCGAATCTGGGGCATCCAGCGAACAAACAATGCCTTCAGCTGTTATCAGACCTGTGACTCAAGATGGTACGAGTACCTCATGCCCAGCTACTGTCTTCTGCCTCCTCACCCCGAGACATTCCTGGGCCGAAAGTTGGTTGAGCTGGCCAAGGAACATGGTGTCGAGGATGAGCTGAATGCGAGAATGGAGGATGTCAAGGATTTCTGGACCGAAGTGGAAGAGAAGGAGATCAAGCCCATCCTGGCCCGACTAGACCCCGAGACCAAGGCTGCCGTGCTGGAGCGAGTTCATGTTGTGGATGACGAGGAAACTGCAGCAAGGAAACAGGCTGAGAAGCAGACCGAGACGACCGGGCCTACAGAGGAGATGCCCGATGCTGAACCAAGCGCTGGAGAGGCTGCCGAGCAGTCCACAGAACCTGCAGCCCAGCAACCTGGTGTTACTCTGGAGAGTCACCAGCCCAAGAACCGCGACCTTACCCCGGTCGACTTTGCCCTTCGTGATATCAAGGCAGCATACGTTGCCGCCAAGCGACGATACCGTATCAGCACCGAGCGCCTGAACCGCCTTCAGGAGGCTCTTGACAAGTACAACGGCACAAGAAACTTCCACAACTACACTGTTCAAAAGTCATTCTTTGACGCTTCAGCTAAGCGACTAATCAAGTCGTTTATCGTTAACCCTAAGCCAATCATTATCGGCGACACAGAATGGCTGTCTCTCAAGGTCCACGGACAGAGCTTCATGATGCATCAGATTCGCAAGATGGTTGGTCTTGCTAGTTTGATCGTGCGTTGCGGTACACCCCTGGTGCGAATGGACGAGAGCTACCGAAACCAGAAGATGGCCATTCCCAAGGCCCCTGGTCTCGGACTGTTGCTTGAGCGCCCCGTTTTCCACAATTACAACCGAAAGGCGACCGAATCACTAGGAAAGGAAGCCATCGACTTTGGAAACTATGAAGACAAGATTCTAGATTTCAAGGACAAGCAAATTTACTCTCGCATCTTCAATGTGGAAGAGAAGGATAACTCGTAAGTATTGATGAATGGTGGTGCCAGACAAAGCTAACTGAATAACGCAGGTTCCACATGTTCTTCAATCAGATTGACCAGTTTAAGACAAATCACTTCTTGTGGCTCACGGCTGGCGGTATGAAGGCTGCCGAGATCGCAAGGGACACCACAGGTGAAAAGGTGCAACAGGATGTTGATAAGGAGCTCGGCGATGAGGATGAAGAGGACCCCGAGGGCGGTGAGGGTTAGAGCGTGTAATGGTCGAAGCTGGGTAGAGTTAAATCTTGGTTTAGTCTGCTGTAAAGAGGCATTGTTTCATCATGAACCTGTTATCAGAGCTTTCGGAGAATGTTTCTCATTGAAGTTGTTGTAAGTGTGGTTACACCATTGGCCACATTGCTTTCGTGTCTTAAATCAAGATCTAAGTTGCTTTGAAATCATGAAAAGCTGTAATGTACCCGAAAACGCTGTGTTACGAATGCGATCTCACGACCTCAAGCCATGCAGTGGAAGATGTCGTGTAAGTGAACGCATTTCCATTCTGGGAACGATGCAGACCCACATAGTGTTTGATGCCTCAGGCAGCATCTTTGATCGCGCTAGCGGTGCACGGACTCGCACAACTTGCACAGGGTTTGGAAACCCCAATTTAGCGACCCTGTAATTGCCAACTACTCAAAAATTAGGGAACGGGCTTGCAACACTATCAACTTCGTCGTCGTCAATCACGTAGTCGCCAAACCGTCAAGATGAGCGCCCAGGCCCTTAACAAGATCGCTCCCAACAGCCCCTCGAGGCAGAACCCCTCCGAGCTCGAGACCAGCATCGCTCAGGCTCTCTTCGACCTCGAGTCCAACACCTCCGACCTCAAGGTTGCTCTGCGACCTCTGCAGTTCGTCTCTGCCCGTGAGGTGAGAACACCATGAAAAAAATCTTTCCGAACCTAGGTACTCGTCTCGAGAAATCCTGTTCCCACACAAGAAAATTGTCTTGCAATGGCAACGTGCCTCGCTCCCCGTCCCCCGACTGCGCAAGAAACCTCGACGTTGAGAAGATTTCGAAGATTAAATATTTTTTCGAGAGATTATTGACTTGAGTGCGCAATCCCCGTGTCGTCGGGACGGAGGCGTGCCCAGCCGGAGTATCATTGACTTCTGTGGAACAGGACGGGAAGCGGTCCAAGGTTTCGTCCTGGAGCTCGCATGCTGACTTGGGATCTTAATTAGATCGAGGTTGGCCACGGCAAGAAGGCTATTGTCATCTTTGTCCCCGTCCCTTCCCTGCAGGGCTTCCACCGCGTCCAGCAGCGGTAAGTCAACATCCGGTATCAAAGCCAAGACTACGGTACTAATTACCACACAGCCTCACCCGTGAGCTCGAGAAGAAGTTCTCCGACCGCCATGTCCTGATCCTCGCCTCGCGCCGCATCTTGCCCCGCCCCAAGCGATCCGCCCGCTCCCGCAACACCCAGAAGCAGAAGCGTCCCCGTTCGCGAACTCTCACTGCTGTCCACGATGCCATCCTCGAGGATCTCACCTACCCCGTTGAGATCGTCGGTAAGCGCGTCCGCACCAAGGAGGACGGCTCCAAGACCCTCAAGGTCATCCTTGACGAGAAGGAGCGTGGTGGTGTTGACTACCGCCTCGACACCTACTCTGAGGTTTACCGTCGCTTGACAGGCCGCAACGTCAACTTCGAGTTCCCTCAGAGCGGTCCCGCCGACTACTAAGTCAGCGTTGCTTCGAGATGAATAGAAAACTATTTTCCCTCAAATTCCAAGGGCTGGGAGTGCTTTTAACATTGTTGGTTGGTCAAAAAAGGGGCTTGGCGTCTTAAAGAGAGTAGCTTGATAAATGGTACAAGCTGCGTATGATTTGACAAGACAACTTAAACACTTCTTCCGTCCATGAATCGTCCTATTGTCTGGGTATCTAGATCTATGTGTCTTATGTGCATGTCTATTGTATTTTAATGGTGACTGATGCGGCCAACTCCAAGCACACACCAGTAGGCAAGCTCTCGCTTTTCTTGGGCATCCTTTTCCTTGGCAGATGTTGTGCCAACGTCCTGCTGGGAGTCAGGCTCCCACTCCATCCTCACAAACATGGGTATCTCCAAGATATCTTCGTCCTCCTTTAGTGGGCTCTTGTCCTCCTGATCGTCAAGTCGTAGCGAAGCTGGAACTACTTCCAAGATAATGCTAACCCAGTTGCGCCCTCGCTCCCAAATCTTACCGGCTTCAGGCTGGCCACTGCTCTCTTCACCCTTTCGCTTCTTGTCCCGGTCATCGTCTTTCAAAGCATCATCCCACATGTCCGTGTTGGCATCAATCTCAAACTGTGGACATAGGATGGTGACCTTGCTGGAGAACCTGCCAGGGGTGCTATTCGGTGTGGCAAGTGTAACCTTGATGCCGTCGAACAATGGGTTCTTGAAAGTTATGATGTAGTGATACGGAGTGAGAGGCTTAAGAGAGCGCTCTTCCTGTATCTGAGGTCGCTGTGTGGTAGGGACGGGTCCGACTGTGGGGTTGAGAGGCTGGATGGTAATGGTAGGGATGTAGGACTTTGCGACGAGTTTGATTTTGAATCGTGTCGACGTGACCTTATTCTCAGGCTTGGAGATGATGTGTCGACAAACAGAGCACCGCTTAGAGCGCTTTGTTCGGAGGAGGTATGGTATAGGCCGTAAACCGTCCTGGAATCTCTGCACCTCCGCTTGTTCAAGGTTCTGTTCTATAGAGGCCGTCGTGTCCCAGCCCTCTTGGTGAAGCTTTTTGATCTGTGTAGATTCGTCCAGATCGGCCACCTTGAGACCTTCTTCCGTCGTAAGAGCCTCACGCATCACGTCTGATGGGCCATTGCGCTTGCGAGTGTGACCGTGGCCGGTGTACATAGCCATGATGCGAGTCAGCGCAGCAGGAGACCCAAAGCCAACATTATCGTTGAGCATAGATGTTCCGCCCAGAGATGCATTGGTGTCTGCGAGCTGTGTCTGGTAGAATGACTTCAGATTGGCATACTGCAGGTCTGTATCGACGTCGCTGTCGGCCGGGGCTGGCTCTTCTGGGTTCTCCTTGCGGCGCTCCTTGAATTCTCTGGTTGTGAGCTTGAGATCGCCGCCGTTGTTGACCTTGGAGAGCTGCGAGTGTATGCCGCTGGGTCGTTCGAAGTCGATGCCTATCTCGGTCGAGGTCCAGTTGCAGTATTGACAATAAAGAGCATACGGGCCGCCGTGATGCGACGAAGGGTCTGTACCCAATTGCGATACATCTGTCGGGGCCAAGGCCATAACCTGTAGAGGCCCAATGCATACAGGACATTGGTAGCAGCTTCGGGTGCATCTGAAGGCGCATATTGTCAGGCTACATCTTGAACATTTTCCTTGGATCGTTTTTTACCTGTTACCCTCGCTCCGCAAGTTACTGCTGGGCACCTCAAAGAGACAATTGGGGCAGTAGTATGTAACGACTTCTTCGTTGACGCATCGCGGGCAGCGGATCTGCTGACAGTCTTCGCAGTAGAGGAGGTATTCGAGGGGATAGAGGCTGTAGTTTGCACGAGGATCGCGAGGATCAAATGCTAGCTCGTGGGAGGATTGTGTCTGAGGCGTTTGCGGCAGGTCGGAAGAAATATCAGAACACGGGCATTGGATATACGTGTAGGGTATCACGGACGACATCGCAGCGGTGGTGTCGTAGAGTTTGCCAGACTCGATTCGACGTTGGCAGTTTGGGAGCTGTCTCGAAACTAGGGTCTTGTGGAGGTGAGCGCGGTGAAGCAAGGTAAGATGAGCGAAGTGGGATGCTAGCTCGGTGGGGGACCAATTATGGAGCTAGAATCTGTTGCTACACCATGAAATAACAACTTATGCTCAATTTAATATACAATCTTGTAATGGGCTTACTGTAAGAAGGAACAGAAAGTGACATTCAATCCAACTCATATTAGTCATTCTATTACCCGAAAACGAGGACAAAACATTGACGACGTTGCCAGTAGTCTACCTACTGGTTCTTATGATCGTTTCTGCTTGTCTGCTAATTGATCAAATTGGGAAGAGTAGATATCAGTTGAAACCTCATTTTAATGTACTTCTCTCCTCAATCATATACTTGGTGATGTCTTGCTGCCTGAACATGATCTCCGGTGTATATATCCAACATTAACTTTAGTTGCAGTCCCGAGCCAAAGTTACAACAAAACGATAGCTTGGATGTGTTATGAATTCACGGTTTAAGCCGATACATGCTTGTATAAACTTACAGGACATCAATAGCTTGTTGTGAGTTTTGAAGTCTGATGGAAGCTCATACGCAGATACCAAATATCAGTACTACATTCTGTACACGCGTCAAATGGCTTCACCCAGGTCGAATCAGGCAGCGTCCCATTCTGCGAGGAGCTTACTGTCGTTACCAACAGTCTGAGTTGACCATTGACCGTTTTCCGAACTGACGGCGCCAAAAACAAAGTTTTTTCATTCTTTTTTCCTGAGGTGTGGTCTAAGCCTCAGTGGGGGAAACACGCAGCTCAGAGGTCGGCATGTCCCAGCTCACACACTTCAATATACAGCCTGAATGGGTAGGTTTTCACGATCGCTTGAGAGTCGAGACCAATCACTAGTCTTATACGCTCAGCTTTTGAGGCGGAAGCTGGGACCAGAAAACGTCTGGACCGGTAAAAAGTTTGTGGTTCGGCCGAACAGGCTCAACCTTGCGAATTCACTCGCCTCGCCAAGAAGACTCCGTCTTCTCTCAGCGATGAACCCTTCTGAGGGTTTGTGTTTTTTTGAGAAACTTGTCTTTAACTTGCGACTCTGCTTTGGGTATGAATTGGCCGAGCTCGGGAACCGTTCTCCATCCATTTTGCCTCGTCTTGGCCTGGCCTTGGGCCTTGGTTCTTTGGCGTATGGAGCGTATACGACAACGAATGGTGCGGGGTCTCTTGAGTTTTGGAGTTGGATTAGTTCACGATGAATGCCAAAGGTTAAGTTGGGTGAATGATGAAAGAACAACTCATGTTTGGCTCAGCCATGCTTAGCTTGCGGTGCGGCTAGAGCTACCTTGGGCTAGAAACCGTCTGCAACTTTACCCCTGTCTGCCCCTTGGCCCAAGCATCCGTAAAACTAGGCTGAGCTGAGTTCCCCAAAAGGGTCCAAGTATTGAAGTCTCTCGACGCCTCTTCGACTTGGTGCGGCTGAAGCAAGTGTGTGGTTTGCGTTGTCACAGCAAGTTTGGTTGAGAAATCGAAGGAATTCCAGCGATAGCGGCCGTTGCAGTTTATCGACGATCGATTCATTGTTCAGCGGCCAGGGATGAGCATGTATGGATGATCCATGCTCGTGGATAATCTGTATCCAGTGGAGTTGACAGGACAGGACGAGACCCGTGGAGACAGAGGCACATTAATTAATTCCCGAAATCCTGGAACGTCACAGATTAATTCGAGGGCAACCAATTTCGTTGACCTTTTACGAAATTGCGCCACTTTCTCTTGTCTGATCTTTAGCAATCGTCCTGTAGCTGTGTCCGGCAAGACCGGTTCAACAGATGATGATTGTATTCTCAACAAGCTCTGTGTGACAGTGACCAACAGGAGGAGCATGCAGAGAAACACACCAATCGCTGTTGTATTGCGTAGCTGTACGCGTCGAGGCTAGGTGATGGTGTGTTGGTGGATTTGGGTGTTGTCGATGGCTCCGATAGATCGGATCGGAAGACAAGACTTGGGTTACAGTTGTCATTGTAATTTGCGTGTGAGGGGCTCCTCGGATGATGGGCTCTTTAGAAGCTTGGCTACATTCCATTTTTTTCTTCTTCTCGTCTCTAATGAACCTGATACCTTGTAGCCCACTCAGGCCATAGGGCGACCTGTCAGTCTGTAACAAAGAAAGACCCTTCATTTTTGCTTTTTATATAGTTGTAGCAGCATGAACGGAAGAGAGCATTGATCAGCAGGTGACTTATCCCTCGACTGCAGCACCAAAAACCACCACGTCAAAAGCCAGCTCAGAGCTCTCTCTTCTCTGCGGCAGCTTATTAGCTCAGGCTTAGGCGAGCTGCCTGCAGGGATCGTCAATGCCTTTTTAGTGATGGGCCCGCGCTAAACACGGTGGCTTGATGATGTCTCACAAGCCCAAATTCCGACCGTCGGGGCCCTGGTCTTTCCCGGATCCATCTCCAGGGTTCGTCTGCTTTGTTAGCTTGGATCTTGAGGAAACCAATATTAACAGGACGAGTCCCCCTGAGGCGTGGTGCATGGAATGATCTACCCGTCCATGTCTTTGACTTCTCTCTGGACAAGAGATCTCTTCAATTACGTAGACGGGACCCGTCATGAAACCCTGCGTCTGACGTCTTTTTGATCTATCCCCAGTCATGGCCCTATCATCTGAGATGTCGTCTTGAGTTTGCAGTAGTTTGTTTATTTGTTAAACGAACTCTCTCGCTCGCTCACTCCAGAATAAGACAAGACAAGACACAACACTACAACCGCAGGCCGATTGGACATCATCTCAAACTGAAAACGATCTTTCATACCGAACAAAGACTTGACCTGCAACATCCCGACGACACGGCTCTCTGCATTGATTCTTTAGCCGCTTTCAGCTGCCGCTGATATTTCTGTTCTGGTGGTTTCGATACCAACACGCAAACACTCACTTATATATAAACGATTCTCACCATATCCTCGACAATGGTCAACTCCAAGCAAAGGTCACACAGGTTCGATGCTTTTGTGAGTAGGAAAATGGACCACCGCCCAAAAGTTATGCGCTGGGATGGCGCTGCAAGAACATGTGTCGAATGGGATAACATCCGTCGAGTAAGTTGAAAGATCTTGACTTGATTGACAATGTATATCTAATCACACAAACAGGATCCAGAACTTTGGTTTCGGAATGGAAACTGTATGGTGCATTTGCATGCAAAAGGCCAGTCTCGACGAGGCCCTTCATTCAAGGTTCCCTTCTCAGCTCTACTCGACGCCCAATGTTACCCCCTCATTCAAAGATTTCTCGTGTGGGATGGAGTTCAGACACCTAATCTTCGCGAACTCACGAGATGGAGTCAAAAGAACCCCACGCGCATGATCGAATTATACGTTCCACCGCCGTCGACGACAGACAAGACTCAAGCATTTAACTACCACCTGGCAACACGCAACTTCTTTGCATGGATCTTCCGCAGATCAATGGTCGGCTGCAGTCTCGGCGGTGCAGTCGTCGGTCTCCTTCACACCATGCACGAATTCCGCTCTGGCGTTAACGACAATGTCAAGGATATGATGGATTACTTTGACGAAGAGGGATATCTCGACATGGCCAACCAGCCCAACCACGCAGTTGCTATGCTGCAACTGGCCGAGTCCTTTCAAATGCGGGAGCTGTATATCCGGGCTTTTGCTCATTGTGTAGGGATGAGCGAATACTTGCTCGACAGCGCTGGGTTCGAGGTATGTCTTGGTGGGTTAGGAATGCTGGGGTAAGCCACTGACGAATTTCTACAGGAACTCAGTCCCATCACACGCAAACTACTCCGCAAAGGACATCTTGAACTGGATCATAGAATGACACGATCTTCATCTATGCTAAGGACGTTTCTCGATGACGAATTGTCAGAAGCTCATCTCAGCGTGGCCGCTGGTGCTCGGGCTCACCTTGAGCGCTTCCGGAGCTTCCTATTATCATTCTATGCGACTAAACTAGGATACTACCCTCCCAATACTTCTAGCCGCTATAACAACTTATTCGATCCAGCTATCCTGCGAATTATGCGCGAGGATTTTGAGGCTCTTTACGACCTCCTCGTCGATGACCAATATACTTCATCCAACACCATGCCGCCCACAGCACATGGTGGCATTTGCACTATTCAATTAGTACAGTCCTTCGACATGGAACACAATTACGAAACTCTACCACGCCCTTTACCGTTAGTCCCAGAGGCAGGTGGCAACAGATCACGTCGCATGTCTTGGCTTTCTGAACGTGTCACTCTCAGATCAGACCGCAGAGTGACGGCACACGTAGCGCTAATCAACGCCTCCAACATAACCAAGCCAGGCGTAGCTCAAAACGACCTCGTCCGAGCGTATCGTCGATTTGAGGAAGAATCCATCATGTCGCCAAACAAGGCAGATAAGCAGGACAAAGTGTCACTGGTGGATGCTCGCAAGGTCAGATGGATACTCATCTATGCGACGTATCAGGTTCTTCGCCACGCCACAGAATTGGCACCTGAGTTGGAAGAGGAGGAGATCAACGATGCGCATTACAGCCTCTCTACGCTGACTGAGAAGCTCCCGCCCTGGGATACGCCTCGCGGATTGAACCACATGCTAAAACGTCAGACGCAGTTTGTTACAGCTGATGTGGACTGGAGTGTGTATGCGGAAGACGACACACATGTGAGAGATGATTCTCTGGGAAGAATCGAGATCAAGCCGGACATCGACTACTTTGCACTCACCCATCAAAGCCGCCCTCAAACGCAGCACGATAACCGTAAAAGGGAGCGTCGTGCATCTATGCCAGCGCAGCCGGCACGCTCAAACTCCTTCTCACAAGCTCTAAGCCGCTCCTCAACGATTCGACGCTCTATGGCCATGTTCAAGTCGCCAGCCAGCACACCGCCACAGTCAATCACACCGCCATATCGACCACCTTACCATGAGATTGTTGTCCATGGCTATGGAAACGGAACCAATCATGTGAGTCTCGAGACAGACTCGAGCGATGACAAGACGGACGATACAGGCAAAGCGACACCCGAGAGTATGGAGACCATTAACGACAGCCTTGACTCGCCTCCGGACACTCCCCCGCTGGTGGAGTACTACGTCGAGCCCGATGTCCCCGAGGACGTAAAAGCACGTCGTGAGCGACGCCGCACAGTCATCTCCATGGTAGCGCGTTCAATGTCTGGTCGGGTCTCAAAACGTAGCGGACGACCCATCAGCGCCATCTTCTCGGACAGCTCACGCTACGCGGGCGAGGTTGAGAACAGGCGACAAAGCATGTTTCCGCAACCGCTTCGAATCAAGACTGGCGTTGACGAGCCGTACATTGTGAACGAAGACGCGGACTGGGCAGCTATGCAGACGTTTATGGAGAGTCCTGGGGAGATGACGTCGGCGGACGAGGATACGATGCCGGCGTGGGAGCAGTATGCTGACTTGGGAGGGTTGACAGACATGAGGTGAAGATGATCATGTCTGTTTCTTTTCTTACGCTCGACGCGAGTTCTTTTTTCTTTGAGTTGCTATTAACGAATACCCCTTTTTATTTCTTTGTATAAGATGACAATGACGTGTCTGGATGAGATAGTTAGGTTATTATGCTTGGTGATAGGACTGTATGAAATCAATCGAGATTATGTAGTCAAAACCCAATTCTTCCATTCACTTGGTCTTTACACTACAAGCCCTTGTCATTGGGCTGTGAGATGTGATAGGGAAATGATGTTATCGATCTAGGGACCGGAGCTGCACTGCCTTTGTTTCTGCCCTGCTGAACCGCTATATTCCCGTAGTCGTATAAACCAACATCGGCTTAGCTCTTTCATGTGTACATCATTCGTCGTTACCATTACTCATACACAGTCCGCACTGAACCTCTACCTGCACCGTCTATTCAATATTCTTCTTTCCAATACTCTTCTTGACCGATTGACCAGACGCGAGCGTCAAGCCGTCAAGGATCTCCTTGCCAAATTTCCAGATCATGTAGGCTGGGAGGACAATCCAGAAGCCACTGGGGGAGAATTAGTATCATTCTGTGTCAAGTATTTATAGGGATGACTTACTTGGGGATAACCCAGAGAGTGACAATGTCGAGCGGTGTGTTGTGGGCAATGTTGTCAAAACCGCTGTAGTACTCATTGGCCACTGTCGATCTTTGTTAGTTGTCATCTAGTGCAACACTTATGCACTTACAGTATAAAACCGTCTTGCTCAATGTCATAACAGCAGCACTGAAACCAATCACGACAGCCAAAGCACCGTCACGCCCGCTCACGGTCTTCTTGGTAGTTCCCTTGCCAGCCTTGTCGGCACGAGTGCAGATCATCCACAAGTACACCAAGTACATGGCCGTCTCGACGACGTTGAGAGCCGTCTGGGCAGCTGTGAAGCCATTGTTGGAATCAAGAGCCTTTTGGCCGTAGATGTAGTCAACCTTTCCGTACAACGCATAGGGGACGTAGAGGGGCCAGTGGAGGTACCCATCTGGCATGGTGTGAGGTCGGCCAAAGACATAACCTATGTCCCATGCCACGAGGGGGAGTGAGATGGCCAGCCAAAAGAGGATTGGCGACGAGGGAGTGTGATGCCATGTTTGAGACATATCGACCGATATGCGACGTTTCTTGGCGCTGCCGGTAGAAGCTGAGGATGTCTTGATAGTGCGCTTGCGTCTTGAAGGTGTCGCCGGGATAGAAGTAAATTCGAATACTGAAGATTCAGATTCAGGACCAACGCTGGCACCGCGGGAACTAGCTCTAGTAGTAACCATTTTTCTCAACTTGCGATGATCGGTTGGTTATATATGTATTCCGGAAATGAACTTGAAAAGATTGAAGCGAAAAGAAAGAATAAAAAAAAAGTGGTGCTATTTTGTCCAAGTAAACAAAACACAACAAAACAATAATTAAAAAGTCGGATCACTTTGTATCCGGGCGGAAGCAGCAATATCCAGGACTGCCTGTTTGGGCAATTAGGCTGTCAGAACCCTAAGTCCCCTGAGAAAGTGGAGGGACGGGGCCACGCTTTAGTGGCCGATCGGTACTTGAAGGCTGCCACACTTGTCGAGTGTCTTGACATGCATAACTTCCGATTGGCTTGGACGAAACGGCCTCGGCAGCTGGCGTGTCTTGTCGTTCAGACGTATTCGTGTACGAGAATACGCTTGATACGCTTTGATGTAACTAGTCTGTGATGTCGATCAATTGTTCAATTACCTATGCGAATACATCATCAGTACTAGCGTAATCTGTCGTACCTCAGCCTCCAAACGTGTCACCTCCATTCTCAAGAAACTCCGTCTCTTCCGGCCTCATCTCTCGCCCCAACGCCCGGTTCCTATGAGGATACCGTCCAAACTTCTCTATAATCACTCGATGCTTCTCCTCAAATGCCTTGCTCATCTCTCCAACTGACTTTGCTGTCTCAGGGTCTGCCTGCACAGCTTCTCGCGCCTTCTTCTCGTAATCATCCGCACCGCCAGTTCCCTCCAGCAGGCCCAGGATATCCTGGTTCATCCGTTCAAACACAGACACAGCCTCTTTGTGCGCGTTCATGTCCTCCGAGTGCATCAGAGGCATGTAGAACCAGTTGCGGTAGGAGAACACCCAGCGGATCTCTGGCGCTCTATCTGGAATGCCTTGCGCAATGGCTGAGAGGGAGACTTGCGCGGCAAGAGGGTCGAAGTAAGTGAAACAGATGGTCGATTTGTCGCCGCGGTATGAGTTCCGTGGAATCTGGTCAAGAAGAAGGATTAAACTCAACCAGTCTAGGGAACTTCGAGGCTGAGCGACTGATAAGAGCTCTTGCGCTGATGTGATTCCTGATTCGAGAATGGCTTCTAGTACAGGACCGAACTGATTTCTGAGATCTGTTAGCAGCTACTCGATCGGGGACTGGATAGAACTTACACGCAAATATCGTCAAATTGCTTGTCGGAAGTGAACCACCTCTTCTGATACTCAGGCGCAACAATCGCAGGATTGACATCAGGTGGCAAATGTTCAAACCAAAAATCCCGCAGAGCGTCGAGCTTCTCATGAGTAAGGTGCTCCTTGAGCGTATCCAAGTTCCTGATCCTGGAGTCCATGTTGACGAGAGCGGCTTGCTCTTGTGATTTCAGACCGGACGAGCTGAACGAGTTTCTCCCAGACACGTAATGCTGGTAGACTCTTGTTGGGACAGAGGTCAACCTGCTTGACAAAGACAGTTGAGAAAAGGCACTACGGTGATCTGAAAACCACTCAGCACTCCAGTAGCAAATGAATACAAAGAGGAACAAACTAGTTAGGCGACGGGCTGTGGCACCCCAAGTCGATGATGCTTTCACAGGCGCTCTCATGGCAATGAACGCACTTGTGTAAAGGGCGCGAGATTTTGTGGCAGAAGGTCAAGTCGCTGCCAGCTTTTTGAATGACGATAGAAAACTATTAAATACCTAGGTAAAGTAGTTTGCTTCGGAGACCGAAGCACAGCCTGACAAATCAGTTGTTTGAAGACATCCGATATCTGGCGCCCCATATGGAAACGGAACTAAAGACCCACTTCCGGCCTTCGGCATTCCGAGGTCACCGGCGCTTGCTCCGTGCCTGGTTGCTCAACAAGGTAAACGACTACTTGACATCAATCACATCCAGAGAGAGGATGTTCGCGGGAGAAAATAATAGAGAATTAAGCACTAATCTAGCCGGACCGGGGGAGTTCTGGGCCTCGAAAGACCTGTATCTATAGGATTAAGACGAAGAGTACACTCAAACAAACAGGAACATATTAAACCATCATGGCAGCGATAAGAACAGCAATCAGGCTAGCTCCTCCAGCCATAACCTTGGAGCTGGCACTGTCGGCGACAGGGGTGGCTCCAGCAGCGGTGGGTGTCGCGGCAGCCCCGTCCACAGAGGTGGCATCGGCGGTAGCAGTGGCAAGGGCAGAGACATCGACGGCCTTCCAGGTCTTGAGAAGCTCAGGGGTGGTGTAGGTCTCACTCTCGGCGGCGTAGCTGATGACGGAGAAGGGGAGCTTGGAGACGGGTGTGGCGTCGGGGAAAGCCAGGCGGTCGGTGGCATCAGCAGCGGGCTCCAAGTCGGCGCGGTCAAAGGGGTCATCGGCGGGGTTTAGGACGCTATCCTGATCAGTATCGATTAAGAGGGTGATGAGATGATGTGACTTACGTATCGATGATGTGAGCAACACCGTTGAAGAGTAGAACATTGGTGAAAAGGATCTTGGCACCGTTCACCCAAGCACTTCCATCCTCAGCGACGGTAAAGGTTAAGTCGGCACCCTGGATACTGGGAACGCTGACGTTGGCCAGGCTAGTAGAGAAGAGAACGTCGCCAACAATGTGGTACTTCAGGACCTCCTGCAGGGTCTTGAGATCAGCGCCCTCGAGAACGGATCCGATGGCCTCGAAAGCAGGGTCGTTGGGGATGAAGACGGTGAAGTCGGAGATGTTAAGAAGGCCGGAGGAGTCGGCGCCGATGTTGCCAAAGTTATAGGGCAGATCAGCGGCGTTCACGGCGGCGTTGAAGTTGAGAAGGTTGTCGCGGCGAGTGAACAGCTGGAGAGGAGGGCCGAAGCTGAGAGGCGTATCGACCTTGTGGATGATGACAGAATCGCCAACTTTGATATCCTGGACATGGTTAGTATATATTGAGATATCTGGATGGAGATCGAACTTACAGCCTCAGTCACCTTGGAGAGAGTCTCCTCGCCAGAGACGACGATAACATCATCGCCATTCTTCACAATTCCATTGTACTGACCACCAGTGAAGTTACCAAAAGGCTGGCGATAGTTGACAAAGCTGGAGTCGAGAAGAGATTGCACAAAGACGGGAATATCAGAAGCGACTTTGGCGGGATAGTAGCCCTTGAAGACGTGGTTGGAAAGAAGAGCGCCGATAGCAATGGTGTCGTTGCGCTGCTCAATGGCCTCGCCCTCGGGAATGTCTCGGGGGACAGAGGCGAAGGCCTTGTTGGTGGGAGCAAAGATGGTGATGTTGCTGGCCGAGGCGAGAGTCTCGGCGATGTCTGGCACAAGAGCGAGGAGCTCGGCCAGCGTCGAGAGGTCTTCTTGGGAAGAAAGAATACTGGCCAGATCGCTCTGAGCAGCGACGGCAGTGGCGAGAGCAGCGAGGTTGAGGAACTTCATCTTTATGAGTTTTGAATGGGTATTGAGTATGAAGTTGCGTGTTTATTAAGAAGCTGTGAGATGATTGTGAAGCTGCTGAGTGATGATGAGACTTTACACTGAGACTCCCTTCTCGCTTTATACACAGCTTCTTCCACCATGAAGCCTGCGATGATACCAAACAACCCCCCCATCAAGCTTCAGATGATCTCCATAGCAAAGGGGGAGAAAAGTCTCGTTTGAGTCAAAGCATCATCGACTGTGAATATCTGTAAGCATTGTGCTCCTTCAAAGTGATGTTGATGTCCAAAAGCCAGGGTTTCGCATAATGAACTTCGCATGTCATCCATGCTATCACAGAATTCCTCGGGGAAAATTAACCGTACCCATAAAAGACCCTGGGGAAAATCATAAATGACAAGCTTAATTGCTAGCACAGCCTTAATCGACTTTGTAATTTACAGAGCCCTAGACTGGTTCCGGGGCCTGTCATCCAGAGTCGTGTACGTCATAGGCAGCGGTTTTGTAAATCTTAGTGATCCTTTCAGTCTTCAACAGCTTCTAGACCGTCTGGGCTTCAAACAAATGCTACACAATAGAACGTGAGAAAAAATGAGTCGATAGTAGATTATTAAGACAAGGTATGATTTAGAAGTGTCCATTGGGGCTGAGCACCCCGATTTCTTGTTCGGCTGCTTCCCTTTCTAGATTTGTCTCATAGCGCTGTATGATATTCTCGTAGTCATCCAACCAGACGCCCAGCCATTCGACAGACCCTATGATCCTCGTGTTCCAGTTCCCCAAGTGTGGATCGAGCTTGAGCAGAGTTTCCTTGACCGAGATGAGTTTCTTAATCGCATCCCTGATACGCAGAGTGTCGCGCGTCAGGACCTGGCTGTAGGTGTTGCCTGGCGCAGACACTGCCACAAACACCTTGACCAGAATGGAAAGCGTGTAGCTCACCGCCGGGCCGAAGCATAGAGATGGCTGGCCGAGTATCGCGCTGGGCTCCATCTCGACAACGACGTCGATGGCTAGATGGCACGCTTCTACAAGCGACCGCAGTGATATCGCGGCGGTCTCGGTCACCAGTGGAGGACGGGCAAAGTCGTTGACGCCAATTCTTTCAGATAGATACGGGGATCCAAAGAGTATCTTGTTCGTGGCTGTGTGCAGGACTGGTTCGTTGACAAAGATGGCAACTTGCATTCGCCAGAAGCGAAGTTGAATATCGTGTGCGAGTGGTCTGCTGCTCAGTTCGTTGAGAGCGTTGTAGATCTGAGATCTAGTTGCCGCTGCGAAATCGGAGTTGATGTCGTGGAAGGAATGGCTGTTGCAAAGATCAAGGGCGCTGGCGACTTGGCCATGGAGTCTGACCGTGTGAAGCAGTTCCAAGAATAAATGTTCTGAATCGCTCGTCTCCAACGCGTGTAGTGCTTCGTAATGAGACAATCCCCAGTCGAATGAATGTGCTCTTCTCAGTGTAAGGGCAGCCATTGTGGAAGTCGTCCATGAAACCAACCAAATCTTGTGCATCTCCAACGTGAGCGGTCCATGGATGCGGAAGAACCACGCTGGAGCTGAAGACGGCATCATGGCACCTCCCAGACCTAGTTCCACGCTGAGAGTATATGCCAGGGACACAAGCTGTAACGGATTGCCGTGGCTCATGGCTAGAGAAGGTCTGATCCAAAGCCCGACTATCAACGCGGCTTGAACAAGATCCAACGATGGGGGCTTAAGACCGACTGCCACCTTGCCGAGTATCTCAAGCGTCTTTACTCGTATATCTTCTTGTGTCTGGGGATCAATATCTGCATCTGCTGGAGCCATGGTACAAGCGATCATGGCCATGAGCTTAACAGGTGTTTCTGCCCGGATAGAATCCAGCCACGACCTTGCCGAGCTGCCGTCGACCGGAGGAACAAGAGCCCAGAACTGCCCAACAGTCTTTGAGCAAACCTCAAAACATCGAAGTTGTGACTCGTAGTCAAGATGGGCATCCAAAAAGTTGAGGTCCGATGGTAAAGCGCCTGCTCCAGGCCAAGTGCCCTCTGCAGAAAACACCGAAGTCGCCCTCGTAGAAGTCGCATACGTCGACACACCCAGCGTCGAAGCACCATCCAGCTTTTCCTGTAGATTCCTAACCTGCTCCTCCAATTCCACGATCCTGTCCCTCTGCCACTTCCTCGCGGCGGGAACGCAGGTGATGGAGAAGCGCGCACATCGCTCACAGATGGATTCGTCGGAGGAGAGTTCGCATTTGATCTTGAGAGCCTGGCAGGCTTCGCAGGCACGAGATCTTTTCTTCATGATGGCATTGCATAGTTGCTGATAATTGTGATGCAAATTCCGAAGGTGGGATTTGCATTTATGGTGATGGATGGTGGCTTAGCATATCGATAGATTTGGGTTGTATCGCGATAACCTTTGGAGGATGCGGGGGCGGAGTAGGAACGTCATGACTGGTGCTAATGCAGGTGCTGTCGTTTGTTGAAAATATATGTACTTATTGTTTGAAGCTAGGTATGTTTGATTACTTGATGTAACTTGGCAGGCAAAGCTTGTAGTGAAGAAGAGAAAACAGTTGGTGTTAGA
The DNA here is from genome assembly GCA_013396295.1 of Fusarium heterosporum. Classification (NCBI taxonomy): domain Eukaryota; kingdom Fungi; phylum Ascomycota; class Sordariomycetes; order Hypocreales; family Nectriaceae; genus Fusarium; species Fusarium heterosporum. The sequence continues at coordinate 35,964 of JAAGWQ010000171.1, read as the reverse complement.
CACATACCCTGAACCATAAAGAACAGCAATCGCTATCCACGTCACGCAATACACGCTCAGATATGGCAGTCATACTCAGACCTCAATTTGATGTACTACAACAATGAACTGTTTCAGTTGAGCTTAGAAACGGGTACCCACTCCAACAAATATTGCAATAATAGATTAGTCAGTAACAATTGGAGTCATGCTTGGTGAAGCAAGGCCAAACCTGTCAAACGTCTCTTTTGTCCCATTAAATGATCCATGACAAAGAAACCGCCAGACTTGCTGACTTGAGAGTGCTTTCTAAGGTCCCAACTTGACTCGTGTAATTTCCTTTATTTCGTAAAGAAAATCCCTCCCAATTTAAAAACGAATGGGGCGGTAGGGCAGCCTTGTGGGCGGACCTTCTGGAATAGCGTCTAAAACGTGCTGAAGAATGTTTCACACGGACGAAATGTCTGTTCTGCAGCAGTTAATTATAGCTTCTATAAAACTGATCAACTTTAAATAATTTATTACATTTCAGTTGTCTTGAGCCGTGATCTAACGTCATGAGCAGCTCATTTTCGTCATAACATAACATTATTATTAGAAAATGGAAGATATCCTTTGGCCTGCTCCTTCAAGAGACAGTCTGTCATTGTGTACAGTTCACGTTCCCCTTGTTCGCCCTGCAAATAACACCAGCTGGCATTTTACCGACAACACTGTATAAATTCAAGGTGGCAATCTCCAGGTCATAGTCCCTCCCTGCGTATTTCCTTTGTTGCAAAGCAAGGATACCTCTGCAATGAGCGGCAGGCCCACAGGGATTTGTATCTGACTCGTGCTCAGCAAGTGCCGCTTCTTGATCCGTGGTGCAATCGGAGACAGACTATTTTCCCCTCAACGTTTTTCGGAACACTGTCGGGCGTTTCGTATTTATAGGGCTGTAATGCTAGTTCTAGACCCGTGCTTGAACGCTGATGTCACGATTCTGCAGCGTCTTTCTTTCAATATTTGCAACAATTGACATGCTTGTCCTGCTATTTAGCTATTTAGCTATGCAGAATATGAGCAGTAAATCATTATTGTAAGGAATATTGCTATTGGAACAGGACGTAACTGTAAAATAATTTATAGAGCAATTCCGGAACGCCCGTTGTTAGCTGATACGCAACCCCGAGGATTGCACGGTATTGCGCGCCTCAGAGTCAACCATGATCCGGACGGAAATACGGATAACTGCTAGAGAATGGGTTCTTTATCTGTGCTTTATACCCTTGAATATCTGATCACCAGCTGCTGGAGGATCCGCAAGATCGCGGCCTCCTAGCGTCGATGCGTCGTGTCGAATATGTAGGCTTTCTTCCCATCTTCCGAAATGTTTCAATCTGTTTCTCATCATTGTTCTTGTTTACTTTCTTTTCTTGATGCTCAATCTTTATCCGTTTCTTTTGTCTAATTCCGTTCTTTTTGCTTCACCTGTCTTCGCAGCAGACCCTCCTCAACATGGCCGATTTATGGAAGGGCCCCAAGTTTCAAGAAGTCCACGCAGGAAAAAATGATATGAATATTGCGAGTATAGCCTGGGGCTTTTCGCTTGGCATCGCCATGTTTACTTTCTCCAAGGGCTTGCGACAGTCTATCAAGTCGTGGCAAAGGGTACACAAGATGAGCCACTATGTTATCTTGTTATGGCTCGAGTGGACGAGCAGTTGTCTTATGAGCGCTATTACCTGGCTGTATCTGCGAAATTACATTCCCGGCGGGTTTCCGGTGTTTTTTGTTATCAGTATGTTGACCTTACTAGTTGGTGTTGGAGATATTCTGGGTACGGTAACTAATTGCTCGCAGTTTTCCTTTGGTGTATTCAGATTCAAGCTCTCATTCAAATCATCATCAACCGAATTGCCATTCTCATGGTCAACCGACGTACTGCGAAACTACTCAAAATATGGTCATTCGTTCTCATCTTCTGCATCAACATCAGCGTCTTTACAATTTGGATCCCAGCTAGACTCCAGGTCAACGACACCTGGGTTAGCATCAACAAAGTCTGGGATAGAATCGAAAAGGTCCTCTTTCTCCTTATCGATGCAGGACTCAACCTGTATTTTATTCACCTCGTGCGATCGAGGCTTATTGCGAATGGGCTTACTAAGTATACGCGCCTGTTTCACTTCAACTTGGCCATGATTGCTGTCTCAATAAGTATGGATGTAGGTTTCTGCCCAATACCTGAACCATCTTTGCATATATTAACTCTAACTCAGGTAATTCTCATTGCAATGATGTCTCTTCCCAGCGACATTGTGTAAGTGTCCCCAACCTGTCAACCACTCACCATTGCTAATCCATCACAGCTACGTTCAGTTCCACCCTCTCGCCTACCTCGTCAAGCTCCACATCGAAATGAACATGGCCGACCTCATCATCAAGGTCGTCAAAGCCGGTAACGACAGTAGCAATCCCGATGACTCCAAGTCTCGCAGCTTCCAAAAGAAGAGGGGCTCACGTCGATCGCTGAGGAGCAAGTTCCCATCAGCTATGTTCATGGGAGGCAACAGAACAATTGTCGAAGCGGGCGTGGACGACATCGCGTTAGTGAACATAGTTGAGGGGGGCATTCAGAAGACGACAATGACTGAAGTTGTCGTCAAGCACACCAGACGGTCCGAGACTGACGACCGTGATGTAATCAGCGATGCAGGCTCGACACATAAGGTGCAAAAGGAGAGTTTCACAGTTTGAAGAGGCGGCTGGACAGACTATATATGATACCCTTTTCATTTATGATGCAATGATATACTTGGTTAAACCAACACGCTTGCTGTGACTAATTCGAAAATGACAGCTGCGGCAGCCTAGTTCATGAACTTGGCGTACCATTCCAGGAACTGAGCAGGCTCCTTCTGGAAGTACGTGTAACCATCCCAACGTTTCTGCGTCCCCTCAATCCACTTCAACTTCTTTTCTTCAATGGGGATATTGTCGTAGACCGACTGAACATCGTTGGGCGTTGTGCAAGGGTCATCGCGGACCTGATACAAGAAAGTCGGCACGTTGACGTGCTTTGCATCAGTCGGAGGCGACAACTGATTTATATGGAAGCTGGTCTTCATAAAGACTTGCCGGTCGGCTTCCTCCATGTACGACTCTGGAGCGCCCATATTCTTCAGCAACACCCCGATCGAGGATCCTGCTGATATGGGCTGAGGTGCAACCATGCACCGAACGCCTTTGAAGGCATCAGGACGATGTCTCATAGCTGACAAAGATGCGTTGGCACCAGCACAGCGACTAAAAAGTCCAATGGTCATGTCCTTGGTATCAGGACGACCTCGCACGTATTTCAGCGAGCCAAGAACATCGCGCCACTCAAAGAAGCCAAACAGACCCTGATTTCCCTTCCCACTGAGTCCATGGTTGCGAAGATCGTAAGCCAGGACGTTGTACCCAGCATCGTGAAGGATCTTGTAGTCGGGAATAAAATTGACCTCAAAGTCATTTCCGGGCATGAGCTGATTCCAGGGCTCGAGGTGAGAGGGGATGCCAGCGCGGTTGAACCAGTGAGGATGGTTTGCGATGATGATCTTGTTGGAGCCTTTGCAGGGGATGAACCAGCCTTCCAGAGGAACACCGTCGTCTGAGGGGAAGTAGATGTCTTCAAACTCAAGGCCCTCTTCGTCTGGGAAGTGCATAATTGGTGCTAGAGGCCATCCTCGGAAGTCGTCGACGACGGCTTTGAGGGTCGCTTTGATTTGCTCGTCTGTCGCCATAGTGGAGGATTTGGGGGTGTTTGCGAAGAGTAAGCCAAGAATAATTAGAAACCGATACAGGAGTGGTAATGCAGCGTGTATATGTTCTTATAGCGAGGAATTTGACTTCGTAGGAGTCGCGGCTAGTGAGCTGAATGGCCTGTTAATGACCCGCTCGAATCCTTCGCTCCGCCCGAATTATATCTCTAGATAATAGTAAAAGTTCCTTGTTCGCGTCTCGCGTTTAGCGACATGTCAATTCTTCAATTCCGTATATCGTATCTCCATCCCCGCTTAACTCCATTTCGGCCCAGGATTCCGCATATCGCATGGATTTGTACACGTCATAGACACCTTTTATGAGTCGCGATACAAAACACCCCACGATGGACAGTGGTGAGGATAAAATTGGTAGACATAATCATTGAATACGTCAACATATACATTAATCATATGCTATTATGCTTGATACACTGGTACATCCGGAGGATATCCTGCCAGCTTTGATCCAGGACCAGGCCTGAACTTGGGCTCCTTGTACCACTCTTGCGCAGTCTCAGCAAGTTCTTTGACCTTAGAAAACTCGAACTGGGGCTGGTCTAGAAGATCGTAAATTCCATGCGCATAGTCCTCCGAGATGTTATAGACCTGCGCCAGGTACCTGCTCTGTAAATAGGTCAGTCAATTCTGTTCAAGTACCGTTCTATGTATGAACTCACCTGAATATCGGGGAATTTAACCCGACGAAGACCCTTGGCTGTGTTGTAACAAGTATTCTTCTTCTCCTGCTCACTCATAACTCTCGTCCACAGATCCTTAGCCTGGTCGTAGTCGTTCTTCTTACCCTCGTGCCAATAGTGACTCGACCTGCTCACGATATTGTCGTTGACCTGGTATGGAGCCTCGGCCACATCGGGTCTGAACTTGTGAGCGAAGCTGTTGGGAGCATATTGTTTGTTTCCCGCATGGTTGGCATCAACACGCATCGGGCCATCGAAGTTGAGCGAGGCATATGATTTGGCCATAAATGGACAGTTGACAGGGATCTGGTGCAGGTTGACTCCTATACGGTGGTACTGAGCGTCGCGGTAGAAGAACATGCGGAATTGAAGAAGAGGATCAGGCGAGTCTTCGACGCCGGGAACCATACTACCTGGCGAGAAGGCAGCTTGCTCTACATCTCGATGGAAGTTCTCGGGGTTCTTGTTAAGAACCAGACGTCCAAACTCTTTCATGGGGAACTGAGATCGTGGCCAGACCTTGGTCACATCAAAAGGATCAAACCCAAGAGTATCGGGATCAGCTTGTCTGGGATCCATGACCTGGACATGAGCAGTCCACTCGATCTCCTCACCCTTCTCGATGGCTTCCCAGAGATCTCTCTTTGAGTAATCGGGGTCCTCACCACAAATTTGCATAGCCTCACTGTCGGTGAACTGCTTCTGGCCATGCTTCGCGATGAAGTGATACTTGATGTAGACGAATTCTCCATTTGCGTTGACCCATTTAAACGTGTGGCAGCCATAGCCATGGTTGAAGCGCCATCCTTGGGGGGTTCCATGGTCACTGAAGAACATGAGACCAGCGTGGTTAGCCTCTGGAGTGTTGGCGAGTAGATCAAACAGGGCATCATGGTCCAGTAGGAAGTTGGCCGGGTTCCGATACTGAGATCGAATGACGTCCGGTCCCTGAATGGGATCGCGACAGAAGAAAACAGGCTTGATAGGATGTTAGCTCGAGTTAGCCATAATGATAGGAAAACATACAAAGTTAAGACCAACAATGTCATAGTTTCCTTCCATGGTATAAAGCTTGATAGCGAAACCACGAGGGTTTCGAGCCTCATCAGGAAATTCTCTTCCAAGAGTCACAGTAGAGAATCTGACAAAGGCAGGTGTCTTTTCTCCCACAGTGGACAGGAAGTTGGCTTTCTAGAATTGGTGTTAGCGACCGCCAACAAGCTCAGACCGCACATATGTAAAGCTTACAGTGAGTTCAGTTACATCCTGGGTGCACTCGAAATATCCAAAAGCACCAGAGCCACAAGGATGAACCATGCCTGAAGATGTAAGTACATACTGTGTTATCTACGGAGTGATGATATACTCACGCTCAAGGTTCTTGGACCTATTAAAGTGCTGCTGTTTCCTATATCAAAGTTAGAATTTGAAATTACATAGCGAGGACGCAGACTTACTGCAACAGGAATGTATCGCTGACCAGAGGAAGTCCTCCAACAGTCTTACTATGAGCTCTGAACGGACGTTAGAATATGAAGACTTGTGGTAATTTCAATACTGACGGATCAGGGAACGGAATGCCTTCGTTGTTGGTAAAGTAAGGGCCATCATCTACCCTCTTTCCTCCAGCCTTGGCACCAGAGACCTTGGCAATGACATCGGCTGGCCCTTCGTTTGCGCCCTGGAAATGGCTCACACGAGGACTTCGTCGTTCTCCTTGGGTCTCAGCTCCGATAGCGTTGCCGATAGCCAATAAAGGGTGTTGGCGAGGGTCGAGTTGGTTGGAGTTGAGAGACATGATGGTGCTGTGTTGCTATTCAGCTTCACTGTGAGAAAGGAAGTCAGGCAGGACATACCGTGGGCAAGTATAGCAACTTATAATACACGATAGACACTACATGCAGTAAAGTCTTGAGGCTAGATCGGGCTACATGCTGGCCATGTTCGGAGGTAGCTCCGCGCCATTGACACCTAAACCGTGATCACGCACATGATCGCAGCGTGTATGCATAGAATGATGACCGCGATGTACGCCATAGTGATGCCTTATATCATTGACAAGTATTCATGACTTGACAGCACGTTGAGATCCAATAGAACTCGATGTATCGGAAACTGTTGGAGATACGCTGACTTCAGGTGTTGATATGTTGTCGACGACAACCTGTCGTCATGTGGGAGTAATCAACGTGGCTCACCGCCTGGGCAGAGCCATTTCACCAAAATCTATGATCCTATCAATAAGAAATGGAAAGAAATGCGACGAAAGTGTGAAACAGCACAAATGGGGAATATTTGCTCATTTAAAGATGGTGCAAGCGGGGGTCATGTTCCCTTTGAGGTTGGTGGCTATGAATTGTGTATATACAATTAGTAGGTACACAGAGGGGTCTAAAGGTGAATGGTTGGATTAAAGAGATAAATCGGCTCAAAATATCAATAATAAAATGTTTTGCTGTCACTGTCTATCAGACACCTAGTTGCTGTCACATCCCAGTGAGACCGGAGAGAATGCTCCGATGAGCCTGGCGACAAGTCTGAAGATAGCTATGTATCAACAACCAAATAAGCTAGATATGCAGGTTAGACTAAAAGGAGATCTAACAAGATTTCTATAGCAATCGACAACCAGATGGAGAAGGATTGAACTTGCCAGTACTCACTTCCAGGCATCCAGGCGTCGACTCAAGTCTGCCACCCTTGCAATCGCTGCCAAATTTTGAATTATAGTGGTTGTTTCGCTAAATTTTGCTATATGTTGATTTTCACGATGCTGCTATTAAGATCGGGTGAGTATGAAGCCTGTCACGATCCGATTACCTGAGACAATTTCAAGCTTGTTTAGGTGGCTGACTGCAACCAACCTGGCGAACCACACATTCCACCACAGCAAGACGAGACCTTTGAAGACTACCCTACACCTCATAGAGGTAAACATGTTCATAAATTTGTTTATTTAGTGCCTCAATGTCACGAAATACCAGAGCTTACACATGAAGACCTTCTGCAATATGGATTTGCCATGTCCACAAAGCGGCAAGTGGCGGATAGCGCCCAGGGGTAGAAAGTCAACGGCATTTCATATTCCTGGCTTGCTTGAATATTAAAAACTGATCTCAGTAGCTCCCCTGAAAGTCGATCAGATCTAGATCGACAAGCTCTGAAACCTTATCCGATCCTAGGTTTCGATCTTGACGTGGGGAGACAGGCACTGGAATTTGAGCAAGCATTAGCACCAACACAACCTTACCCAAAGCGTATGTAGAGGGGACTTTAGTGCACAATCCTTCGGTTCTAATGGACTTTGGGCTTCTCATGCGCCATTTCTGGTTTGAACCAAAGTTCTATGTTAACGCCGAATCGGACTTTGAACCTCGGAGCCACGACTGAGCCACACCCTTGCAGGAGCGCGGGGAGACAATTGGCAAGACAAGTAATACGAAAAATAAGCGAATGCTGACAATTGACGGAAAATTCGCAAAAGCCTATGTCCGTATGTGAGCCGCATGTGCATCGATTGGAAATGCAAAGGCGGAATAGAAACATGTGTTTTGAGGTATATAAAGGACGAGTCGGATAAATCATTTGGAATTTGGAGAAATACATCGATTCTCAATAGAATATCATACAATACCTCAACTTCGAACCTCATCAGACATCATGGTTACTGTTGCAGTTGCAGGAGGTACAGGTAACGTTGGCCGCTCCATTGTCGAAGCCATCGTTTCTGAAGGAAAGCATCAAGTCATTGTTCTAAGTCGACAAGTAAATAGTTCAAGCTCAGCTTGGCCTGAAAGATTGACTAACAGAGCATAAGGAGAACAAACCGCTTGAAGACCAGCTAGGCGCTCCTATTATTGCAGTTGATTCACAAGATGTTGACGGCCTCACTCAACTATTTGAAAAGCACAATGTGCACACCGTCATCTCAACTATCGGAACGAATGGACCTACGCCTCCAGAAATCGGCATGATTCGCGCTGCGGAAGCTGCTCAGCCGACAAAGCGGTTCATCACAAGTGACTGGGGTCTTCCTCACACGGAAGAGTAAGTATTTGATTTCTATGTTACCAGTACATCAGCACGTGAAGCAATAAGCTAATCAAACATCGACAGACACGCTTCTCGGGCCAACTCTGCTAATAACAAGCTCCGTGCCCAAGAAGAGTTGCAAAAGACGAACCTTGAGTGGACATCGATTCATCACGGCTTCTTTCTTGATTTCTGGGGTTCATCCGCCACGAAATCCTACATGCACACCACGGCTACCTTTATCGACATTGCACACCGCACCGCAGCTATACCTGGCTCAGGAGATGTACCTGTTGTATACACCTACAGCCGAGATGTGGCACGCTTTGTGTCTGCTTTCCTCGACTTGGACAAGTGGGAGAAGTCAACGTTCATCATTGGCGATAAAGTAACCTTTAAAGAACTTGTCAAGATTGCTGAAGATGTCACTGGTAAGAAACCCATTTACAACATGGAAGATGTGAAGCTAATCGCTCTGCAGGCGACAAGTTCAATGTGACTTATGACAGTGTCGAGAAGATGGAGAAGGGGGAGTTGACAGAGCTGCCAGGACATGTCCCGATGTATTCTCGAGCGCCCAAGGTCATTCTGCAGAAAATGATGTCTGCTTATGGCTTGTGGTGCGAAGAAGGTGCTTTTAACTTGGATGATAGTAGGACATTGAACGACGTGTTTCCTGATATCAAGCCTATCAGTGTTAGGGCTTTTCTGGAGGAAGCCTGGGGGAATCAGAAGGAGTGATTTAGGATAAACAGTGTTTAAATTGACATCTAAAGATATCAAGATTGTTTATAACTGTGGTGCACTTGATTGCTTGTTACCACCAAGATTAACAAAGCAGAGGGCACGTACAGAAGCACAACCAGACAAGGCAATTTCAACTTACAGGTATGTGTGCTATTGACTGAGACTAAGTCCTTTGGGATATCGGTATTTGTCACCAGGCCCATCTAAACAATGACATCAAGTAATTCACGTCAACTGGACCACAATCTCTTTGTGAGACACACACGATTGATTCATATTTTTCACCATCCGACAATCTTTGAGCATCAAGATCGAGCGCCCTAGAAACAAGGCTGTTGTCCCAGCGCTACCGAAAACAGCCACTCAAACGGATACAATAAAGCACGGAATCTGGTAATTCGCCCTGACTATCACCTTGCGAGGCGTCCGGAGATGGTAGTAAAAAAAGCGTCAAGGTGAAAACGCCGCGCGCATCAACAAAAACGTGGGAGGAAAAAAAGGTACCATTTCTCATCTCTGCAGCAACTCCCAGATCCGATCGGTTAAAAATAGATGAGACAGCGCCACGATCGCTGGATCAAGGCTAGCAATTGAAATTTTGGGCGGGAAGTGATGCTTGCGGGTGGTGGAGTGGACGCATCGTGGCTGGAATGTCTCTGGCGTTTTAACCCAAAGCCGATGCCTTGATGCTGCACGCGGCACGAGGCCAAGAGATGGGCATGGCAGAATTGAGTAAAGGTCTTGACGGGGGCTTGCAACAAAGCATATAAACCCGAGTCTTGGTATGTCTCTTGTCTTCTCATCATCACATACAGTCTCATACATACATACACAGCTTCAGTTTATAACCAAGACATCGTTTTTTCATTCGCTACAACTCTTCGACACTCGCTTCGATACTCTGAACATTTAACTACGATTCAAAAAAAAGAATAAAAAAAAAACAACCGACAACATGAACAAGTTCCTTCTCATCACTCTCTCGGCCTCAGTTGCCCTCGCCCAGGTGCAATACTCGCCTAGCTTCCCCATCCTCGTGGCGCGCCAGCAAGTCGTCGAAGTGCCCTGCGCCGAGCAGAATCTCAAGGACTGCGGCACCGGCTGTATCCAGACAGACTGGACCTGCTGTCCCAGCCAAGCCGGCGGATGTCCTCCCACTGCCTACTGCGAAGTCGGCACCAACCAGCAGTACGGCTGCTGCCCCAACGGCAGTGTCTGCAACGGCGATGGAGGCGGTACCACTCGCGGCTCGACCGACACTCTGACTCTTGCCGGCGGAGATACCACTACTGTCGTCCAGCAACCGAACACGGCATCGACGCAGGCGCCTGTCGTTGAAGGATCAACCACCGCTGTTATCGTTCCCGTCGCTTCCTCCGCTGTTCCTCCTGTTCTGCCATCCTCGGTTGCTCCCATTGTGCCTGCTCCTGGAACACCCGTTCCTGTCCCCACGCCCAGCACGGTCATCGTCAACGCCGGATCTTCCAACCGATACAGCTTGTTCTGTGGTGTTTTGGCTGGCTTCGCAGCACTCGTTGTTTAACGAACCAGGTTACTTTTGTCGGGATGGAAGGGTAGAGGTTTCCGGTCTAGAGCATGGTGTTCGAATTCATTGAGTACGAATGGAGGACGGGTGGGTAGCTTTATAGCAAGTCGAATCCAGGGGCTTTGTCTAAGGATGTAATTTGTTGATTGCTCATTGCAATGTCATTTCCTTTACTAGATATTATGCACAATTTATAAAACAATATTGCTTGGATAGATATCACATGAACCAAGTGACGAAGAATGCTGTGTGCAAAAAATGTGGTATCTATTATTATACGTAAAAGCTATAGACCTCAGTGAAAAACTTTAGCTGAAGCCTGGCGCTATCTTTTCATAATTCATCGCTTATTCGATCTTGACACAGACCTTGCCCTGGTGCTTGCCAGACCACTGGTACTCGTAAGCCTCACGGAGCTGCTCGAGGCTGAAGACCTTGGGGTCGACAACGGGACGGAGCTTCTCGGGCATGGCCTCAACAGCGCGGCACATGTCCTCCATCTGAGCTCTGCTACCGACGAGGAGACCTCGGGTGGTGCAGAGGTTGGAAAGGCAGTCGAGGAAACCGGGGTCGTTCTGGCCGGTACCACCGACGAAGCCGATGATGGAGATAACACCGTCGATCTTGATGGCGTTGAGAGACTGCTTCATGGACGAAGGGCCAGCAACCTCAATGATGTGGTCGACACCAGCGCCGCCGGTGATCTCCTTGGCCTTGGCTCCCCACTCAGGAGTCTCGCGGTAGTTGATGATGTGGTCGGCGCCGAGCTTCTCGAGAAGCTTAGCCTTCTCGCTGGAGCTGGTAGTAGCGATGACCTTTGCGCCAGCGGCCTTGGCGAACTGGACAGCGAAGATGCTCACACCGCCGGTACCCTGGGTGAGAACCCACTGGCCGGGCAGAAGCTTCTTGCCCTCAAGGCCGTAGAGGCCGTTCCAGGCAGTGAGACCGGCGCAGGTGAGAGTGGCAGCCTCGTGGAACTCGAGGTTGGAGGGCATGGGGACAAGACCTTGCTCGTCAAATGCACCGACGGAGCGGAAGGTTCCGTCGGTGACACCACCGAGGCCGGTCTGGATGCTGAGCTGGTCCAGAGAGCCGCCGATGTGGCCCTGGTTGAAGAGGGTGACGACCTTGTCACCGGGCTGGAAGCGGGTAACGTTCTTGCCGACGGCGATGACGGTACCGGCACCATCAGAGCCGGGGACGACACCGTCCTTGGCGGGGAAGGGGTACTTTCCGAGAGGGAGGATAAGATCACGGTAGTTGAGGGAAGCACCCTGGACTGCGGAAGAGTTAGCTATGTCTCATGAAGTATTGTTTGTGTGTGTCTAGACTTACTCTTGACGAGACATTGGCCGTCACCAACTTCGGGGACAGACTCCTCGCTGAACTTCAGGCCGCTAAAGTCCTTCGCATCACGAGAAGGAATGGACCACTTCTTGACGGTCTTGGGAATAGATTGAGACATTATGAAGGTATTGTAAGGTTGTAGTGTTTTGTAGGTGAGTGTTGTAGAGTGATGATAAGTGATGATGGGTGATGACGATGTGTATTGATGGCACTTCAACCAAGTCTTATATATTCAGCCAGACAAAATCTTCAACTATAAACAAATGCTAGAAAGATGCAGATTTGTAAGGAAGAACGTCTGTGCATGCGATTTGTAAGAAATGCGTCCGTGGGGAAGCAATGCATCTCGACATGTCCTTGATAGAAAGAGAGAAAGATGCCAAACTGACGTAACCACGGAACAACCAGTGGATCCCCAGATCGATAAACGTTGTAGTGAACCATGATAGTCACGGAGAGGGTGGCGAGAGCTTGAACTGCCGGAGCAGCGGAAGCCAATGGCGGGCCTTGGACTAAGAAGTCCGAGATCCACGCTTTTTCTCTTTTTTTTTCTGGTCGGTCAAAGGCGACTGATAGTGACTCCACCGGATGGCTCCACGCGGATCCGACATTGTCAATGCCTTCCGGTTGAAGATGAAGAGCCGCCGGTTGCTCGGCCGTTTTGGGTAGAAATGGTTTGTTCTAGAGTGTGTGTTTTCTTGGTGATGGTGTTGACGGTCTTGACTATATTGTTATTGGTGGTTATGCCACACACTGTTTCAATGACTCGTGCGGTTCATGCATGAGGTGCATGAGCATAAGCAAAAGAAGCACAATTACAATCGAGTGATGGTAGATTTGACATGACGACGGCATCACTGTCAATTCGATTCGATTCAATTCAATTACAGGTCTCATCGTCTGTATTTTGGAACTGGAATGTACTTAGCATGTGCTGTAACTTTCAATAATGGGGCCTAGACATGGATACTGCCCCGCTATTGTCACCTGTCAATGTCATCAAGCTCTAGATTGGTTTCCGATCCCCAAGATCCAAAAACCCTCCAAAAGAAAAGCAATCACATAATACATCCGATCTCTCAGACCATGGCTAGCATGGCCAGCTCCCTTGGCCTACAGCTTCCAAGCTCCAGTGGATCCACGACCCCTCGGCGCCCCATAACTCCCAGCCCCAACTCAGCGGCGCCTCCGACGACAGGCATCGTTGTCTTCTCGGGAGGTAGCGCCGCTAACAGCCTCGTCGACGTCTTCGAGAGCGTTCGAGAAGCGAATCAGTGCTCCCTGAGCTACGTTATCCCCATTTCTGATAACGGCGGTAGCAGTAGTGAGATCATTCGTGTATTTGGTGGACCTGGTGAGTCTTTACTTCCTTTCCACGTGGCCCAATCCACACTATATGTCACCCAAAAGCTAAAGCTAGCATCACAGGCATTGGTGATGTGAGGTCGAGACTCGTGCGTCTTATCCCCGACGACGGAAGTCCAGAGACTGTAGCCATCAAGCACTTCTTCAACCATCGCTTACCCAAAGCCTACGCTGAGGCCAGATTAGAATGGTTTGAGATTCTGGAAGCTACGCACCCGCTCTGGAACGACATCTCGTCGCCCAAGCGGGAACTCATCCGGTCGTACCTCAACAGTTTCAATCTTGAAGTTGTGAAGCGCATGAAGCCCAGCAGCCGCTTTGACTACTCTGGAGCCAGTATTGGAAACCTCTTCCTCACAGGAGCACGGCTTTTCACCGGTAGCTTCGAGGCTGCCATCTACCTGTTGAGCTCCATCTGTTCTGTGCCGGACAGAATAGCAGTCCTTCCGGCTCTCAACACCAACTTTGCGAGTCATATTGCCGCTGGTCTTGAAGATGGGACCATAATCACAGGCCAGAATGACATTTCTCATCCCAGCGCTCCAACGGCGGCTGTCCCAGGTGCTTCGGCTGGGGTGCACAGCCCATCGGTATCGCGACATGAACCATGGGATCATGATCATCACCACGTAGAAGACGCCAACTTGCCGGGAACATTGCCTGCGTTGCGCCGTCCGGCGATTGCCTTCTCCAAGGACCAAGAAGAGGACCTCCCCGCAAGGATCTCGCGACTTTGGTACATCAACCCGTACGGCGAGGAGATCAAGATGCCCGCCAATCCAAGAGTCCTCGACGCTCTTCGATCAGTTAATAGCATTGTCTTCAGCATCGGTTCCCTATTTACATCATTAATCCCCAGTCTGGTGCTCCGCGGTGTAGGGGATGCCATCACAAACCCTCAGGTCCGCAACAAGATTCTCATTCTCAACGGTACCACCGACCGCGAGACTGGTCCATCGATAGCGCCTTTCACAGGTCTTGACTTTGTTGGGGCTATAGCCAATGCCCTCGCTGACTCAAGGGGTTTACCGAAACCTACTGAGGATGAATACTGTCACTACGTGACGCACGTCATTTACATAGAGGGTCCGACGTCGCCCAAGGTAGACAAACAGCAATTTGGACTGTTGGGTATCGATGCGACGCGACTGTATGGTCCAAAAGATGAGAAGGGGAGAGGTGGACGGTATGATGCCAAAGCTCTGACGCAGGCGCTCGAGACTATCATCGGGAGGAAGGATGCGCGATCAGACAGAAGCCGAAGAAATACCCTTGTTGGTTAGAAACACAACACGCGGGTGAACATGATGGCGCAGCCCATAGAAGACATGGAAGAGACGGATTTCGCTCCATGGCTTTGTTTGGTTTCAGAAGACAGACCGTTAATGAGGAGGCATCGAGCTGTGTAAAAGATCAAGACATAGAAGATATTTGTATTAGATGGTATATCGTCGTGGTATGCATTCAAACTCCAGGTCTGACCGTAATGCCATGTCCACCACTATCCTCAAATGCGCCGTGCCGCCCATAACGGTTCCCATTTCCAAATGACATCGCTTCTCAACAAACATTGACATAGTGTTCCCTCTTTACTCGTAATCGGTTGGCGAAAACAGCAGGTACGCCATGACCACAGGCCAGGCCGTCGATAATAACAAGGCACCTAGGACTGAACCGCCGGTTGTTCTGATGCGGTCGTAGGGTCCCTTCCATCGGTCGATCAAGGCGCATGTGCTGAAGACCATGGCGCACGCGTATAGAGACGCTGCCCAGAAGACGGCGAGGTGAATGTCTGCATCGCGATCTTGGGGACTGAGAACGACGCCCGAAAGGTCGGGGACGAATGTAGAGGAGAGATTGGCACCCATCGCGGGGGTTGCTGTAAGTGGTATGTGCGTGCTTGTACTGGTGTAGATGGTGTTTGTTTGCAGCGAGTGTTGGATCGACGAGGTTGCAGATAACGAACGAAGCCAAATTAAAATATCTGTAAGACTTTGATGAACAAAGATCAAAACCACTCGCCAGCGAGGAAAAAGAAGAGAATGGGAAATAATAGACTCGTTCTCTGAGAGCGAATGGCGCCGACTAAAGATGTAAAAGGCATCACTCTCACAGGCTTTGATGCATGGGACAAAGCAGGGGCTGCACCAAATGGCCAATCACGGCGCTGGGACGCCGATTCAGACAGGTCGGGGCCAAGACGACCCGGTCGCGGATGCGTCTCGTTGGTTGAAACATCTGCGACCAGGGGCCAATTGAGATATGCTCTTAAGCGCGCGGTATACGGATACGTTAGCATTAGTTAAATATTGTCTGTGACTTGCGAAGTGGTGAAGCTAACTGCGCTCATTCTACGCAACTAATATTAAATAAAACCAACAGCAATTGACAATTTGGCATCTACAAACTCACTCAATTTCGACATTGTCCCGTTGACATTTTTCACATCTGTTTCTAGATCTGTCTCAGATTCACCCGCGATACTGGGGATGTGACGTTAACACAGCATCCGAAACATCTTAACCAAGAGCTTAAGACTGTCCATATTCACACAAGCCCCGTGCCCAGACGACTAACAATTCTGTTTATTATGTATAGCATTAATTGCTATTCCTTGGCTCTGTCATCTTGGCGCATGCGAAACTTGTTCTCTCCCCACCAACATCCGGATCGGAGACTGCCCGGGCTGACCCACTTTTGTCGCCGGCTTAGCCAGATGCTCGGGACCTTACCTGGGATGATTATTTGCTGTAAACGTATCAGCATCAGTTGACACTGGGACGTTATAAATGTCGTCATATATTTGAGCATGAATAAATTACCATTCTGCTGTGATTCGGTTTGTTCTGAGAGGTAATGAATAGCCAGTAGCCCATGTATACCTACCGTTGACGGAAAATCTCATCCTGGGTCTTGGCCACGTGGATACGACGTTCAGTCTTTCAATCCGGGTGCGCAAGCATCTATCTAACTACATTATACAGTTGATTAAAATGATCTAAACATGACCGACAATCCAGTGTGCCATGTAGTCAAAGGCGTCAGTAATAAATCCTGGTTTAAATATCATTGGCCAATAACTTCAGACGTATAGGGTAAGCCTATCTGGAACACCGCGTTGGTCATCTCATTGTTCTCTCGTTGAAGATATAGCTTTGCAGAACGAGTAGCAAAAAGTGTGATTTCCCTCTGTTCTCGTTTATAACATTCATAATTATTTTGAGGGACAGTCACAGACATAGATTGCCTATCGTATGTCCTAAGCAGTGTCAATGGATAACATCAATGTCCAGTATCACAGACCGAACATACTTTACCGTGAACATATCGGATTGGTGCTATATATGAGCGAAAAATGATCTGTTTTACTCGCCTCAACTCACAGTATACTTGTGTACCCTTTTGACAGTATATCCTGAATCCTCTTCTCAAACACTCTCACCAAGCAGTCATCATGTTCTTCGTCCGCAATTCCAACGGCAACCCCTGGTTCTACCGGCACATTTCCTCCAACCTGCCTCTGCACTTCATCCTGAACATGTATCCTCCCGCCGTCGAAGCCGTGGATGAGCTCTGGCAAGATTGGTACTCCCGACAACCATACAACTGCCCCATGGTCCCTAATCATGAGTATGTGGCGCTGGTCATAAGGCTCATGGCCCGGGACCCTGATAGGTTCTCCTACCACAAGCCCAACCCTGACAAAACCAACTGGCGTGAAATCTCTCACCTTGTTCGTTACTGTCTCAGAATTTTGGTTATACTCGGGCCGGTGTTCCGCAATCGCGACACTAGGTTGGAAGTCAAGATTGTTTTGGCTTTGCATCATGCTTCGCTGAACATCAAGTGGCATTGTTCCGAGCGATGGCTGCAGCAGAGACAGAACAGGATTGAAGCCTCTCGACCGCATGGAAATGGTCGCGATGACTAAAGATGCTAATCACGTAAGCAAAGTGTACTAACAATGAGAGATTGAACTAGGTAGGTTTTCCTTTTTCCTTTGTACCGTTGTCCTTGTTTGCTGTCATTTTCATGGAAATTTTCTCAAAATGGAGTCTGATTGTGCGGATAGTCGAGGTCGTCGTATGTAGCCTAAATAAAAACCAGAATAAAAAACATCAAATCTTCGTGCATTTGTTCACCGTGATTTTGTATTAATCTTTGAGAAGCGTCAAGATGGCACGTAGAGACTGATCCGTTCAAGTAAGTTTAACCATAAGACCACCTTCGAAATGTGGCCAATTGTACTACTTTGTTGAATAGTCATGTGGCAGATGTATGTGGCTGTGAAAATCGAGTCTGATCTTTCCAAGAAATGTGTTGGTCTGTAGAGTGATAACTTCAACCACACTGGGTCATGTAGCGAATATACTTTATTCTAATAGATCTCAATACCTAAAAATTGAGTTCATGTATACAAAGTACTCCTCAACAATTTCAGAGAAGCATAAATACCTGGACTTTTCATCCACCAAGGTTTCGCTGTTATTCACATCGTCTCTAGTATCATCTCGCGATCTTGAAAATCTACCACATTTAAATTACCTCACTGCACCAAAAAACAACATAAAATGACAGCCGGATCAATACTTCTCACTCGAAGAACTCGCCTTCCCAGACTTCAAGTTGCTGCTCGATACCCTTGCTATTCGAAGCTCGTATACAACAGCAAGGAGCAAATCTTACACGCCAGAAAATCTATCCCAAAGAATTACGAACGACTTAGTCTCGAATACCAGATAATAGTCCATAACCGACTACGGTCTCTGAAATATACACCTCCTATATTCGATAGGGTGGTTGAGCAAATTGATGAGAAACCAAAAATGCCTGAGGCTATTATCAATACCACTGAGGGTAACCAGGCGGGAGTTGCCAAGATTGATTAGTAAGGTGGTGATCATCATGTAAGTTAATTTGTAGACAACAGGCTCTGGTTCATTACTAATACAATTCATTTGTAAGCGTGTAGCTTGAAATATGAAGAGTGACGATGAATGCTGGGTTGATGCACTGAAAACAGTGATATCAGAGACAGTTGTAGTGAGGATAAAAGTATATGTACTTCAATATAGAACTAGAAATTACCCAAGACAGACATTGAAGGCTTTTCGAAGACTTTTCATTTGTCCTTTTCAAGAAATCAGAGACTGTGTCACCCTCGGCAAGCCCGCTTGAGACATAAACAGGGGCCATGAAGAACGGGAGCATTGATGTAAGCTTATTTATAAGTATAATCTAAATCTACTCGATGTGCTTTTGTGAAACGTAGCTGTGCCATCCACCTAGGCTTCCTACACAAAGTCTGTCCCTTATTAGGCTACTAAGTCTTCAGCTCTTAAAGACCAAGTGTCTGCGCCGTCTAGCTTAGGCTTCCAGTAACTTTTTGTTCGGGTGGAATAATACCCCGATACCATTTATGTTGAATAAACTGCCCATACTGCTAGTCCCGATCCCCGACAATATCCTACCTTCTTGGCGTCTGTCTTAAAATACGGCGGTGAAATTCGTCGTCCATCAAGTCATATCGACGAGACATTTGCGGTCTTATTACTGGTCGTCGAGAATCCTCTGAGTGTGAGTAGTACATGTCATATTCGGCAGGAATATATCCACTTGATCTGCGTCTGTGCCCAAAGCTATCCGCTCTGCTCATGGGACGGCTCATGCCCAAATATGACGGTTCCGATAGAACGTATGGGCGAGCATCTTCATCGCGATGATAGATGCAAAGATGACTGCGGGTGGCTCGGACTTTGCCACATCCTTCTTTGGTGCATGCCTCTTCTCTACAGTATTCGCCTGGTACCTTCGCCTCCTGGCGACATCCTCCATTGATACAGGTATGGGCCGGACAAAAGAATGAGCCGAAAACAGCCTCATTGGCCGTTTCGGAACAGTCTCGTTGCTGACAAGTATGTCGGGAGCAATTCTGGAAGCGGCGGTCATGTAGATTCAGAGCACGCTCGATGCATCCCGGTACAGAACATCTATCTGAATGCGGGTCAGTCTGCCATTCCGGATATGTGAGCCTGAGTACTTACGTTTGCCACACCATTCGGAATATGGAACAGATTGGAAGTCTCGAAGGTGAGTGCAAGTAGGCTGCGCACATCTATGCTTCTCACAGTATTTATAATCCGGATGAATGACGGTATCACATCCTCCTGGATTCTTGCACAGAGCGTGATTGATGCAGAATTTGTTTGGCCTCTTGTTATTGTCCACACCAACGTGTGTAGTACACCCTGGCGCGGTACAGGGCTGATGACGATAACATTCTCTCACATCTGCGCCTAGGTATGTTTGACGGTGACAGTTGGGCTCCAGACACGTGTGATGCTCGCAAACATTTGACGCGGAGGTTCGATCCCAGAAACAGTCTGGGAAGGAACATTTGGCCTTCTTCGAGTGTTCTGCGCAGTACTGCGTCTTGAAGTCGCGACGAATCTGGTAGCATTGCCCATCTTTGCCTTTCATCTGGCACGAATCTAGACGAAGTTAGCACCTGAGTTACGGAGGATATGAACGAGTGTGGTGTACTTACGATGTGGACAGAGCCATTCATAACTCCCAAACTTGGAGTACTGGAAGGAGTCTCCCTCGAAATCTCTGACTTGGGCGGTGCATCCAAACGCGGCACACTTGGAGTCTAGGCCGGTCAGATGGCTTCAAAGCAATCTAGAAGATATACTCACGTGTATAGCAAAACTTGTGTTTCTTATCGGTCATAGATTTACACTTTGATCCGGCATGACAAGTATCTGAAAGAGGTTAGGTAAACGACCTGAACGTTGCTGTGCTATACTCACGATCTTTACAGAACATTGCAGGCTCGTTTGAGCTCGTGTAATTTCCCCTGTCCTTACTACATCCTGGCAACGGGCACTTGGCGTTACCGGGCTTGATCTGACCACGACCTTTCTTCTGAGAACCCATGATGGAAAGTTTGGGAAGAGTTTGGTTAGTTGTGGTAGACTTCCAGGTTGTGATGGCAATCTTGGATGTGCTGCAGAGTTGGATTGTTGAGAAAGACACCACCTTCTTGAAAAACACCAATGGTCTGAGACGAGCCAGAGTATAAAAGTGTCTGAATTCTTTTTGAGAATTTTGAGTGAGCAGGACTAGCCGAGAAGCGGGAGGAAGGCCCTCTTATACCTCAGACTTCGATAAGGCGAAACGGGAGATCCAGGTATTTTCGGATATAGATATAAGGCAGTCGCAAAAGGCTTCTGTGTGACACTTGTTACACCTGGATGTAGGTTTATAGTTCCAAAGATATTTTGGCGAGACCTGCGTTTGTTACACGTCGGCATGAAAGTTCTGTGACTTTTGAGCCTCCCATGGTAATGGACATACTACCTATCAAGCCGATTGTCCAATCTCGATGCCGCTCAATACCAAGGGGTGGACAAGCCCTGGGGAGTTGGATTCGAGCCTGCAGAGACACGCATAGATTGATGTTTGATCAGAGAAGGGAACCTTTACAGATTGCCCGCGGATCTCTTGACAAAGCCGTAATGACAAACGGCTCAAACGTGTCTGTCTTCCATCGTGTTGCAATAGTACTGTTGGCGAATCATGGAGGAAACTTTACCTACTGTGATCCCGCAAACATAAGAGGTTGAAATCAACTTTCTTGTCATTCCTGATTCCTAACAATGCCTAAGCGTTGACATCTTCGGACACCACTTCGTTGGTACCCAACGATATCCTGGCCTCCTTCAGGTAAGAAAAAGGCAACGATTTCGAAGTCTGGCTTTCAGCCGCCTCAGTCATTCGTACCCAGCTTGTGTCCTGGATGACAAAGCTGGTGCTGGTATCACGACCCATGGCTCAAGTTGTGAGACTCAAAAGGAGGCCTGAAAACATCAATCGCTTGTGAGTTACGGTCGAAATAGAGCCACTTGGTTTGGTGCAATCGGCAGCACGCTTTTAATCGGGAGGTTGCGCGAAGGCATATGGGGATAATAGGCAGCAGCTGGTCTGTATTGCATCTTGGATGATACCGTTTCTTCTCATATTAGCCTCGGTTGCGACTAACTCAGAGTGATACTTGATGGAACTCACTTGAATTCCAAAAAGACAGGATAACCTTTGGTCTTGATAGGTAACAGTCCCGGAGAATTCATGCAAACCCATGTTTCCTTGTGACGGAGGCTCTACTATTCGATGGTGAGCTCGTGGCAATGACTGAAAGGCGTGTTCGATCAAAGAGAAGCAGTGGTATTCAGGTTGATGGGACAAATAGAAAAGTTGAAATGTGAGGTAGTGATTGTAGTTTGGGATCGTAGATCTCGATAGTAACTATGTAGTGATAAATGAATGTTGTGTTGTTGTCGGCCAACAGGAACCTCTAGATTGGTCACAGGCACGAAAAATGAGAGTATTCAGGAACAAAATTGATATTGTTTTACCTGAGCGAGTGCAATCCACCAAATGAAAGCCCACTCTTTGGCAGTAACAACCCACTAGCCCATGCAGCTCCCATGCAGGCAGCCGTTTTCTTCCTTCCAACTTTTCCTTGTCCTTTTGCACATTCGTATCAGCAGAAATTATCATTGCACCAACAAATGCCGGTCGTTCTATCATATTATCTCTCTTGTTATACTGAGTCTTGCACAGCAATGTGGAAGCCCATCGGTACTTGCGTTTGTGCAGCCACACGGCAACCGGGTAGACGAACAGTCATACTCTCGATTTTCAACGAGCCACAACAACGTTTTCCGCGTCACCGGAGGTTCGTCTCGCTTATAATGTCTTCCAATTAGCTAGTTGTCATAGTGGGTAGTTGAGGAGATAGACCTACCGCGTTCCTGGAGTGATGGATGCTGATATCGGAGTACTCAGTAACTTCCGCTGTGGTACCAGATCCAACTGCGAGCATCCTCTCGCGAAACTGACCAGCCACAAGTCAGACTGCTTTGGGACGCTTCCCCTTCTGACTGAATTTTGACCGACATATCGATGCCAAGGACATCAAGAGCAGAGAGATTAAGATGCGATCAAGACGAACAGTCCTCCGGCATCGGAGAGTCGGTCCGGCGAATCACCAAGCGAACCATCACCAGAGATCAGATGATATGCTTTGTTTCGCCCAGGTTCAAAAAGAGTACAAGGCTTAGGCACCAGCCGAGCAAGCAATGACAAGTACTCCTCACCTATGGGCAATCGGATCCTTGAGCCTCCAGGATCGCCGATGCCGTCTTTTCGCAAGACCTGCTTCCAGTATACGTCAGTCATACACCAACCCGGCATAAAACATGATAGAGGTTCTGCTCACCTGAGCTGCCACTGTTTCTCGACAATGACTCAACTTCGATTGACAACAACCGGATCCGCCGTGGTCTGTCTCTGAGCCCATGAGGGAAGGAGAGGTTTGCATTTAAATATGACCTTCAACCTTACACATTGTGTTTCCCTCACCCTTTCGCAAGCTTTACCAGATCAAGAGCTCGTATAACAAACTCCCCGAGAGCCCGATATTGTGAATTGAGCGGGAAGTCGGAACAGTTGAGGAATCCGACCACACAATTTTGTCTGTAAGCGATTGTGTATCCTTGGGACATCCAATACGCCCATGGAGACGGTTGACCGATTGCTTAGCACAACTATCACGGTTGAACCGAGCATCATACCGCTCTATTTCCCAATATATCGGCAGTTGGTATGCTTGTATGTAAATTTGGACGCAGTGGATACATACAAGCACAAGGTATCACAAAGACGTTGGTGTACTTCTCTCGCTAAGACTTGCTGTACTTGACCGAATCCCGTCACTCGCTGGGCTTGGCCGGGTTTCCAGCCACCAGTAGTCGAATTGTACTCCTAATGTCGCATTCCCATCTCCGAACATGAACATACTCAGGTGAGTGCAGGCTGTAGTATTTCAACTCTCAAGGTAAAGCTGAACGAAACAAGCACAAGGTCATGAGCTCATGATCATGAGATTTTCGGTCAAGTCTGTCTCAGGCCCTTTTTCAATACGTTTACTGATGGGATCTGGTACTTTATTTTCATTGACAAGATTTAGAGAGTAATACAGGCCTAGGGACCAACGTGGCATGTCAGGTATATCAGCTTTGGATCGTGTACTTCCTGACAGGCTGACACTCACCCAATATCAACTTATCTCCCTCCAATTCCAGATTCCGATTGTGTGATGCCTTTCGGAAGTCTTACGTCTCTTCCAAGCATCATCTCGAAACAACGATCAGAGAAACAATTCTTGAGCACACCAATCCTTCCGAATTATCGAAGTATGTCATCTCCTTTTACCGGGTATTCTGCCTAGCTCCATGCAATCGAAGTATGAAACCCATATTCAGGCCAAGAATACCTCACTAATGCTTTTGTCTCGGATACAGGTCCCAGCAATCCAGATGTATGTACCTTATTACCTCCTTCCAGCCAATCATACTCGTGTGAGCAACCTCGGCGAGAAACTGCTCTTTATGGGGATGCCGTATGCCAAGCCAAATCAACCGAAAGTCAAGGAGACGAAGAAGAAGGAAACTGGTCCCGATCGGGCAATTATTGGGTATGAAATAAGGAAGGGCAGAGTTGTTTTTACTGTTAAGCCCCTCCCTCCGAGGCCAAGAGGAAAGGTATGCCCAAACTGCGGCCACCTCGTATGACATCTTGTATGCGGCAAAGGAGTATAGCTGTTATGATTCAAGAGAAACGTTGACCAAGAAGTAGGTTATTCATGCCTCATTCGATTAAACCGGTGATTTTTTTCAATCGGTGAATGTGTAATCATGAATGCTTGATACCTACACGTGTAGCATCAATGTCATGACATCAACCCACAAGTCAACGAGGAGGGTACATCTTGGTCTAATGGCCAGGAATCGCGGAGAAAACTGGTTTCACGAAGTGCCTGGCCGTTACATCACTTCCATCTCATGACGAGTCCAACAACCCCGAATCCGAAGTGGCTTTGCCCAGGATAAATACAGTAAGTAAGTAGACTACTCATGCTTGTAGGTTGCAAAGGTCATGGACCAACCGCCTGCATTACGTCTTGCCCAGTCCAAATACAGGATCTACCAACTATCCTACTTCTGGCGCACATTGATTTCAATCGACGAGTGGCTTGATCAGTTGTATCAGCAATGAGGTTATCTACTTTTCCCTTGCCTCAGGTATGCCATTGACCCATCTCCTGTAACGAGACCCTCACCTAACAAGAGTTGTCTAATACAGAAACACTGCCATAACTGCCTGGTTAAGATGCTTCAGGCCTCCGTTTTGCGTCGCTATAAACTCGACTCTGGGCTAGATACAATATGATAACTATGGCCTTGACTTCACAACCGAGTCTTCGCGTCCTCCGACTGATGGCTTGTTACACATCGCGATATCCTACAACGCTTCTACATACCAGCTAAGGCTGGCCAAGTTCGTTTGCCGTCCAACTACCAAAGATGCGGGCCTTGGCAATGGCATGGAAACCATAGGATAAAGATGGTTCTAGTCTAGGCGTTGCTCTCTCATGCCCCCTCTACGCTTTATCTGGCCTTCCCCTACATAAGCTTATTCCAAACACATGGAACCGCGTTGCTTCCCAGATTGATACTTGCTCTCCGAAATTACTTGAAGATATTAGATCATCCCAAGTCAAGGAGATATATGGTTTCTCTTTTAAACCCCCTCCATCAGCAGATGGCCGATTGCAACTACCATCTTAACACCATAAAGATTTGATTTTATAAACTGCTACACTAATTGAACTGCTCTATTTCGAATTCCCGTGATGTTAAAAGTTCCGTCAACCTACAACTTGACCTTTCAGTCTGCTCCCGGGCACATTCATCTGTCAGGTTTAGTAACGACTGGCTTTCTTCTGCACACCGAATCTCTTCTACACAGTGGCGTTAGGCTCCTAACGTCACAGGGAACCCATCCATCCGGGAAGATTACTAATTGAGTTAAGACAGATATTAAACAAGATTAAATTCCATAATAAAGAAGCTACTACAAGTCCTCAGGATGCCATAGGAAGTTGTCGCTTAAGACTAGAATATAGAAAGGTTTAGGCGACTTTAGCATAAGACCTGGCACATCTCGAATCAAAAGTCATCAGATATATATGGATACAATAGTATTCTCATGCTTTGTGAAAGTAATTAGAGTAATCATTGACGTTACAGGCATAAAAGTCATCCCTCCCCTCAGCCTTGAATCCCAAAATAGCTTTCCTTCTACAACTTGGCGCTGAGCGGCAAGTTTCGGGAGCTGCTTCCAACATACACTGTCTTGGGGTGATCAGTGATCACCCAGTTCTGGGCATCAACGTCCCAGTTGCTCAGATCACGACGAGTGATCGGGGCATTGAAGATAACACTCTGTCCAGGGGCGATGTTCTCAAGACGCTCGAACCCGCGTAGGACGCGGACGGGTTCATCCTCACCACCGAGGCCGATGTAAAGCTGAGGAACCTCATCGGAGGTAGCGTTTCCAGTGTTAGTGATGGTTGCGGTGACGGTGTAGAGAACATCCCATAGCTGAGGGTTGCCGCCAGGAGCACCTGACGCAGGCTGGCGAGGCTGGGCGGAGCCGTTGACTGCGTTGGGGGGTAGGAACTCTTCGGCGGTAGCACCGAAACCGGCGGGATCGTTAGACGCCGCTTCGGCAGATGAGGAGGTGTTGAGGTAGGGGTAGATGAACTTGTAGATGTATCTGACACCCTTGGGGAAGATGTAGTCGTTCAAGTCAGTGCTAAAGTTGCCGAAGGTAGGGGCAGGAATAGTCTCTCCGGCAGGGGGCTGGTAGGTAGCGTTGCTGGTGGATTGGATGTTGAGATCGGAGTACTCAAATGTAGTCCATGACAGACCAAAACCGAACTCGTAAAGAGGGGCAGCGGTATCATTAACAGCTCGCTTTCCATCGGTGCTAGGTGACTGTCTGTCGAAGTGGCGGTAGTCAATGAAGACACCCTCAGAGAAGTCGTCTTGAGGAGCGCCCTCGCCGTTGTTGGCTTCGTAGAGAACCTCAGTGCCGTAGCTCTTGCGAGTACGTCCCCAGGTGAAGGGAGATCGACCGGGGCTAGTCTTTCCGTAGAGGATATCGGCGATGGCGTTACCGGACTCTTGGCCTGGGACACCCGCCCAGACGATGGCAGTGATGTTAGGGTTGTTCTCGTACTCAGACAGCAAGACGGGGCCAACTGTGTGGAGGACGACAATGGTGTTGGGGCAGATGGAGGAAACGTTCTTGATGAGCTCGTCTCCCTGCTTCCACAAAGTGAGGTTCTTGCGGTCGCCAAAGTTGCCATCAACCTCAATGAAGCCTTCACCGGCATTGGCGTTGGCGAAAACAATGGCTGTCACGTTGGGCTGGCTGACGAGGGCGCGTGTCTGGTCCCATTGGTTGTTGTTCAAGATGCTTTCATAGCGAGAACCGTCGACGGCGGCCTGGGCTTGGATTCCTTGATCGGGAGTGATCAGGTAGGGGAATTGAGCAGTTCCTGAACCCCAGGACATGGCAAGAGTGCCATTATCACATCCGCGATCGGCACAGCCGTTAGGTCCAGCAGGGTTGGGTCCAGCATCCTCGCCAATAACAGCAAGGAACTTGGGCTTGTTGAGAGGGAGAGATCCAGTGTTCTTGAGCAAAACGGATCCCTTGGCACCTGCCTCGCGAATGTGCTTCTTGTGGTCGTGCATGACATTTACTCCGTAGTTGACCTTCTCAAGGTTCTCCTGGGCGTAGGTCTGAAGGAAGCCGAATTCGTCCCGTGTCCAGGAGGAGAAGTTGATATCGGGAAGGTCCTCAACGGTCTTACCGACCTTGAAGAAAGCGGACATGATTCGGAGGGCCATATCGTCGATACGCCAAGCAGGAACTGTTCCGTTGACGACAGCAAGGGTCAAGTTTCCACCCCAGAAGCTGAATCCGGTGTTGAACTCGGTGTCACCAGGCATAGTCATGTCGAGTCCAGCAACGGCGGAAGCGGCACCGGCGTGTTGAGCCTGCCAGTCGCTCATGA
Organism: Fusarium heterosporum; assembly: GCA_013396295.1. Classification (NCBI taxonomy): domain Eukaryota; kingdom Fungi; phylum Ascomycota; class Sordariomycetes; order Hypocreales; family Nectriaceae; genus Fusarium; species Fusarium heterosporum. Next base: position 8,469 of record JAAGWQ010000171.1, on the reverse strand, counting down.
CGAAACCTTGGAAACCCATCTCGCCCTTGAGGACTCCATTGAGGAGGCGGGAGTTTTGGCAAGCGTAAGAGTTGTTGACCTGGTTGTAGGAGCACATGACGGCGCCAACACCAGCACGAACAGCATCCGCAAAAGGCCAAGCATAGACCTCATGCAGGGTCTTGTCGTCAATGTTGGACGACAGAGACTCTGAAATGTTGAACTTTCGGGACTGCACTTCACCTCTCTGGCGGAAATGCTCTGGATGATGGTTAGTTCTGCTCATTGTCACATTCGAAGCCACATACCTTGTTCGTTGCCGATGTAATGCTTTGCACAGGCAACGGTACCACCATCTTGAATACCCTTGACAGTCTCAGCCATAGCATGGCCAGCCATGTAAGGGTCGACACTGAATCCTTCCCAGTTTCGTCCACCAGCGGCAACGCGTCCGAGAGGGCCGGTAGCAGGACCAAGAGCAACGTCGATGCCCTTCTCCTTGAACTCAGTGCCCATGAGAAGTCCTCTCTCATACCAGAGAGCCTTACTCCAGGAGGCGCCAGCTGTGGTACCAACAGGGAAAGCGCTGTTGTAGTCGGTCATACGAATTCCAAGGGGACCGTCCTGCATGCAGAGACTTCGCAGGCCAAGACGAGGGACAGATCCCACGTTTCCTACACAACGTTCACCTTGCCATCTGCAGAAAGGGTCAGTTAAGGAGAACGCGTTTTCTTCGCGGTGAGTGACTTACCCAACACCAGTGGTCAAATTGACCTTTTCCAGTAGAGTTAACTGAGAAACGAAGTCCTTGGCCTTAGCATAGGCATCCTCCCAGCCAACAGCAGAGGGATCCGCCCATGGAGAGGGATAATCAGGGGGGGAATGGGCAAGTGTGTCCCTCGTTACGAGCTGTTGAGAGTAAGTATTAACGACTGTAATGGCCGGTAGAAGCGCTGTAAGGAGTGAAAAGAGCATCTTGCGAGGAGGGAGAAGAAAGACACGAGAGATCAATGCTTTATGATACCCTGGCGATATAATCTCCGGGGGAGTATAATAGAGAAAAGTTTGAGGGGCGAAATGATGCTTTTCGTGGGAAATGCAGGAAATGCTAGCCAAAGCCGAGAGTTGCTCACCTTAACGCCTGCTAGAGGGCCCGGAACCTCGATTGCACCTGCGACATCACTGCCGGCAGCGCCTAGGATAAGGGCTGTAGAGAGCCAATTGGTCTTCATCTTGGTCGTTGTCTCCAGACGATGTATAACTTATGCTCGTTTGGCTACAGTGTTTGGTCAGTCTCGGCCTTGCACAACGAGCAATGCAGTCATTTGAGTACTGGAGGGAGGGCACTGACATGGGATATCTTGGACAAACGGCCGACGTAGATGATACACGATGTAAGCCACGTGTAAGTCTAACGGTCACGACTCTAAAAGAAGGCCACGAGAGAAGGGCGATGGAAGACTTTGTATAAGTACAGAGTCCGTACAGATGGAATGCACAGCAGACGTTGTGTCTTTATATAAGTTCAGAAGCTCTAAAAGCGTGCTAGAGCGGCCCATGTCTCAGAACGTACACTCCACCAACCTCTGCAAATCCCTTCCCTCAACAGCAAAGTTACTCTGGACCACACAATCCGCGTGGCCCGGATGCCCAGGATTACCATAAGAACGGCCGCCGCTTTAGACCAGATGACAGAATAACTTGGTCGACTTTAGCATTAAGCTCAGTGATCTTTACTTGGTCTTTATTTACACCCTGGCCTAAATATGACACCCTGTAGCTGCTTCACAGGTTACCCAGCAAAAAATAAAGGTGATACTCCAGAAATCGTCATCAAAAAAGGACCCAAGTCTACCCCACAGCGTTGGTAAAGGTGCTCGTGGAGGGTCGAACAAGCTCAGGATTGGACAATTCGTGGTGAGCCCGGCATTGACAGGCCCTTGGTCGTGGGGTAAAAGGGCCGATGTGCTTTTTACACGATCATGGGTTGAAATTGAGTTGCTGTGACTGAAGAGAGAAAAAAACAACTCGTCTGACCATCAAATTTGGGGACCGAGAGGTAGTATTCCGCCAGCATGTCTTGACGTCACATCGCCCTCGGCTCAAGACGGCCGATTGGGGACATTCTGCTCTGGTTCATGGGGTTTTTATTCTTCCGCAGCAATGGGCTTGGAGCTATCGACAGGGATCGTCACCGGCCTTCCGAAAGCATGACGAGCAGAAGCTTGTGGCCTCTGAGACCACCAGAGCAGAGCACTTGCTCATCTGATATGCAGAGGCCTAACACAGATTGGCAGTCAAGCGCTAGCACGGTAATTACTACGTAGCGAAATTCCCAAGACTAACGTTACACTACAGCCTCGGGCTATGTAATGTACCAAGGTCGGTCAGCGAGAACCGTGATCGACATAGCTAAATTTGCATGTCGTCGTCCACGGATCTTTAAGCTTTACTCTAGTGCTACCAGACGCGACACTACAAGGTTCCCTCTCGTTAATGCTTAATGATAACCTTTATTATGCTGACGAGTCTGTCACAGTTTTCCTCAATCATTAAGCCGACAAATTTACCTCCAACTACCGAGGCCGTGAAATGAGTATCGACATGCATCCATCTCGACCTTCTCCACGATCCCCCTGTAGCCTTACTCACACCCTCTTCCCCGCATCGTGGCCCCTCTTAAACCCCAGTATGGATATCGAGCGATCGTCTGCGTCCGAAGAACGACCGCGGAGTGTCGGTCCTAGATCCCGCGTCCCATCAAAACCCAGTTATAACGCCCTTGGCAATGGTCTAATAGTTACGATTGATCCAGTCTTGTCGTCGGTGAGAAGACGTCGAGTCGTAATTGCGTAATGAAACTTGGACATGCGTAGTCACAAGCTTGGAATTGAGGGCCTGCAGGCAGCTATAATTCACATTGGTACATGATTCTGGGTGGTATGCATACTGTATATAAGCAGTCGTTCGTTATTAGTTAGTTTACGTAGTAGCTTAATGCCTTTCTAGGCAGGTATGTAAGCTATTGATCCGATTTTATCCTTCCATGGCACATATGATTCTTACGATAATGAATGCCATTATTCATCCATTACCAAAATCTTCTCTCTCCGTGTCGGACCGTTATACCGGTAAGCCCTCGCGACATTGTAGGACATTTCCTCCCCGACCTCCAATTTTATCTCCATTTAAATCAGTAGATGCCGGGAATGATTCGGGATCGAACAATCTTGCGGTACTCCTCCCAGTCCTTGCCGTACTTGCGGTGGCACTTGTTATCGTCGCGGCGCTCTCGGTGGACGAGAAGAATGCCAAAGTAGACGATGTAGAAGTAGGTGATGAGCATGCCCCATCCCTGAGCCTCGCCCTGGACGACCTCACGACCGTCGTTCATCACGTACGCACCCTCGACGTTAGCGCCGGCGCTCATAATTTGGTAGCCGGCAAGACCGGTAGGGAGGCAGTAAGGCCACGACTGGATCCAGTCGCCCAGGTAGTTGATGTGTCGAGCAATGCCCCACCAGCCGGTTGTGAGCAGCTTGCTACCCTTTTCTGTCTGGATGTACTTGAGGTGAGAGATTCTGGGATCGTTGGGGTTGGTGCGAAAGCGATTCTTCTCATTGTTGGCTGAGCGGAAGATATAGAAGCCAAGACCGATAAGACCGAGCATCGCAGCGAGTCCAACAGGGCCGAGAGAGACGGGGTGGACCGATAGGTACCGGGTCTGCAGCGAGTAGACGTAGGGCACCCAGACGATATCGCCAAAAGCCAGCATCATGCCGAATCCATCAGTAGTGATATCCATCGTGGTCAGGATCGCGGGCTCGTTCCACCAAGAGTCAAAGACATACAAAGCCTGGACAGCGGTAATGAGGATAGAGCTGTCGGTTACATAACCGTAATTGCGATACTGTTGGGCGCACCAAGAGCAGTTCATGATGATCCAGCCCATCATTCCAGGTCGAAGCTCCAGGAACTCCTTGAGGTCGACCTCGCCGATGAGAGGAATCTCAACACGGGGGTTGAGTTCGCGACCAATGAACCAATCGTATAGCATGTTGCCTGAGTGGCCTCCAGCAGCGAGCTCGCGGTTTTCCTTGTTTCCGGGCTTGACGCTGAAGCTTCGAACGTAGACAAAAGTCGACACGACATAGGAGTAGATGATGTTAGCGGAAAGGATCTGGATGAAGTGCTCCGACATAAAAGTCCAGACAGGGAATTCGGCGCCTTGAGCAATAGTTCCAGCAGCGAGGACAGCAAGAGTAAAGGTGCTAGAGTACAAGGCTGAGAGATATTAGCACAATCTCACAAGACATTTGAGAGTTGACGAACTGTTGAATCGGTAGTTGAGTCGTCCACCAGAGCGCAACTCAGTGCCCTCAACCTCGATCGCGGGCAAGACACGGTAGAGGATCAGGGACAGCAGATTGTAGCCCACAACAGCGGCAGTTCCCTCCCAGCTAACCAGACCAGCAACTCCATTGCGAGGCCATCCAACCTCTTGTTTCAAGTTATCGAGCGAGAATGTCTTGGGGTGAAGAAGCGAGGGCGCGGGGCAGCCTGAGATATCGTTGCAGACGAAGTTGAAGACGTATACGAGAATGGGCAAGAAGAACGAGATGACGAAGGCGCCAGGACTGCAATTGTGTTAGTGGTGTCTTGAATTAAGCGTTGGAGGTAAACCTACGGGCCAAAGAACTCGTAACCGTGCTGCTCCTCTGAAGGAGGCTGCTTTGTCTTGACAGCCATAGTTGAGGATGTTGTGGATTGAGGAACTGGGATAGCTAGATAAGGCAGTCGATAAGGGGTCAGGCCTTGTAGGCTGCTGTAAGTGAGTTTGTTCGCCTACAAACAATCGCGACCAAGTTGATGTTTCAAGAATGGAGAAAGACAATGTCAACTCTTCCCAAGTCCTTTTACAGAACGCGCAGGAGAACAATTTACAAAGAGTCGTGACGAAATGACACCAGCTTTTAGTTCAATCTACGCGTGCTGGGCCCTTGTTAGGAGCTGGTATTCTTTTTCGGGACCCGCTGGACCCTGTCGTATTCGGCACAGCTGTCTCATTCAAATTGGCAAATCAGAGCTTGGGTGGATTGCTCGTTTTAGGTAGACACGGACGTCGGCGATGGATCCTCCGACAATGAATGACGGCCATGTCCGGACAATCACTTTCCCCGAATCTCAGGTACCCAGGACAATCAAAGATGTCCTCTATTAGAGTAGCCAATCACCAGCTATAGAGCTTGTGCCCCCCCTTATGTAGAAACGTCCGCTATAACCGGAGACCCTGAGCTAATAACGCAGCAACCAGAGCAAGGCAAGGGCGGGTTTTACGGATAGTAATTGTGGGAAAAGACAGTTTGAGGTTTGGGATGTAACTGAACCGGGGGGCCACAACGCGTAATCAGGGAGAATCAACTCTCCGTTTCCCATCACCAACTTGTCTTCAATCTAGGTTGAGGCTCTTTGTTTGTGTTGTGTTGTCTTCTATTTGGTTTACTGACTCTGCTTCAACTCACTGTCCTTTATTGCAACCCCTTTTTCTTCTTGGCGACATTCATTTCATGACAGGTCTAATCGCAACCTACAACGAACCTGTGGACAGTAGATCTGTCTGTTGGAGCGTGACGTCCATTCCATTCCAATCGACTCCGTTCACTTCATAACCCTCCTACGATCCCCGACGAGATACGACCCAATCCAGCATCATGCGATTCCAGGCATTACCTTTCGTTCTATCCATGGCTGTTGCCGTGAGCGCACAAGTCGCCGAGGCACCATCGACTACGGTTCCAGTCCCAGCATGTACCGCCACATCACACACCGGCATGGGTGGTTTCTACGATCTACGACCAGATATGGCTGTTGTGCCCGATGACAACACAAAGAAGTACGCCATAACCAAGGACTACTTCTCAAAGGGCTACGACTACGGCAAGAACTTCACATTGAACATCTGCGGTCCTGTGGTGGAGCCGGTCACCAATGTCTTTGGCGTGGAGCCTCCTCTGTGGCAGAACGTGAGCGCATACTATATGGTTGGCGGCGAGGTTATCTCGATAGGGTTGGTTTGAACATACACAGTGTTTTGCGCCGGAGGGAATGCGCCCGCTAACACCAGAGTAGTTTCGAGTCAATGGACTTGCAGAGCCGCGGTCGCAAGCTGGTTCTCCAGTACACGGGAGGATCCCCTTGCGGCGCCGACGTTAACAAGACGGAGCCCATCTACGCGCGATCGGCACAAAAGGACTCATATAACGAAGACGAGAGAGACGATTTGACCGCTTACACGCCCGTCCCCGAGCCCGAGGAACCTACTGAAGAACAACCTATACTCAAGGACACGCGAAGACGCAAATCGACGACCATCTCGTTCCACTGCGATAGAGACCCAGGCAGCACCTCCGCCAGCGTCTCCTTCGTCGGCACGGACCCGGACGAATGCGCCTACTTCTTTGAAGTCCGATCCTCCCACGCCTGTGCCCACGCGGAGCCGCATAAGCCCGGCAGCGTAGGCCCCGGCAGCATCTTCGGGCTGATTGTGATTATCGCCGTGCTTGTCTACTTCCTCGGCGGCATCTTCTACAACCGAACCGTGACCCACGCGCGCGGGTGGCGCCAGCTCCCCAACTACAGCCTCTGGGCAGGCATCTGGAACTTCATTTGCGTGCGTCATCCCCTCTCCGGCTCCAAGCCAGAGCGATACTCTCCTTGAGTTCTTTCTTTCTCTCCTTTTTTTCTTCACGATAACCCCGCTTGACGTTTATCTTTTTTTTACATATCTTCTTTTGGCTTGTTAGAAAAGGGAAAAGAAAAGACTTTGGGGCTGACGGATCGGACTTCACCTTTTTCGCTTTCTAGGAACTTTGTTTATGCTGCTTTACAGCCTGTCTGCGACGAGTGGCCTCCCGACGTGGCTACCAACAAGTCAACTCGAGTCCGAGCCGGAGAGAGCAGGACCGGGACGCCGAGAACCGGCTGATCGACCAATTGGACGAGGAATGGGAAGATTAAGAAGAGAATGGGTGTGCTATACATGGATGGAGTTTTAGTTTGGTCGGGCGGTTTTGCTAGTCCTTATGACTTGGAAGAATACAAATGGAGTTTCATGGGCTGCACTAATGGCCGGATGTACTGTGATGGGTCGAGACAACAGCATACCTCAAAACTCAAAACTCATATCAAAAGTTGATGCCGTCTGTTTTACAATCATGGGTGTATCTTTTCTATGAAGCCGTGGTCTATGCATATAATTATATTTATATCTCTAGTTTGCCGATACTATGAGGAGTCAAGACCCGCACGGCTACCCTATACCAAAGTGTCCACATGACAACCAGCACATCACTCTCAGCCGAGTTCGACATCTACACGAGACGAGGGCTTATGACAGACTACAAATAGATACTTCACAATAGATTGGCTGTAAATTTGTTCATGTAGTCTACAGAATGCACGCAAAAGCCGCAGACCTGCCCGAGCTTATCGTGTATTGGATTGTTTGTCTCTCAAACCCCATCAGCCACACCCAACACGTTTTGCGTAGGTACATCCTAAGCCACTCAAGCAACTCTACGAAAATAGGCATAAGGTGCAAGCGGCACGGCCCATGCCTTGTTGACGGCCTTCTAGCGTTACTCCCCCTCAACACCAAGTGAAAAGCAAATAATAAATAAAAGATAAAAAGAAGAGACAACTGCAGAGACGAAGAAGAAGCATACCCGAGAAAACGCCACGCCAAACTAGCTAGATCGACCAAAGCCACATGATGTTCGATGCTCTCCGTCTCTGAGACATGCCTCATTGATTTTTGTTGGATCCGCACCGGCCGGTTGGTCAGTGGTAATGCTGTGTCTTGGGGCTGCAGATGTGCGGGACTCTGAGAGACAGGTTTCATTCTTATGTCTGCCGCAGGTTGTACAAACACAAGGTAGCTCGTAGGGCTTCGCAAGAGAATACATGCAATTTTAACCGTTTAGGGACGTTGGGGATCAACGAGCCACACACTACTGGGGTAATGATGAGGGGACGTTTGATAACAGCTGCAGAGGAGAGACAGATATAATGAAGCCATCGTCAATCTGATGCAGCGATAGTGGAAAAGAGAAAGGATCTATCGCAAAGCGGCCGCTGAACACGAGGTTGACCTAGCCACATTTTGATCAATCTAATGATTCAGATGTACATATGGGAAATATGCACTCAGACGCATCTGACGGGGAGTCCCTCTGCTTTGACCATGGTAGCCTTGTTTAATACCCTTGCATGACGGTCGAATATGACCGATCCTCGGAAATAAAGACGATCCAAACAAAGATCCAACGTTCCATTCGATCCCGCGGACCCGGGTTTTGGCTCGATTAGAATATGCACGCCAGATAGCAAGATGTAAGTTGAGGAAAACCTGCTTAGCCACAGTGGAAAAAAGAAGACCCAAACCCCTACAAGCCTTGTTGTCTCAGCGGTCAGCCTCTATGTCTCTATCCC